>JAGDQP010008850.1:45725-56138 GCA_022664845.1 Lepisma saccharinum | reverse complement strand
GAAGATTTGTCCAATTCTTTCGACGCTATGACCGTTTTTAATTTTCAACGATATGCCTTTCGACGCTTTGACCGTTTGTAATTTTCGACGCTTTGACCGTTTCTTTCGACGATTTGTCCAATTCTTTCGACGTTATGACCGTTTTTGTTTTTCGACGTTATGCCTTTCGACGATTTGGCATAGACCCGTCGCATCTGAGTAAATTACAATGAGTGCAACAATACCGTCGACTGTAAGATTTCTGGTATACCGTGATTTTTGTTACAGCATAAATACATGCTGAAATTTACTGCTACTTGAGATGAATGGGCCAAACGTTGTGAATAGTTATATAAATAGTAAAGGACACAAGAATATCTGTGATGGAAACATTTACGGCCGACCAAGTAGATGGATGTCAAATGACTTGTTGAAATAAGTGAACACGAACGACAAAAATTCATCAAAATCATCGTTTCACAATTTCTAAACTGCTATATAATTTCCAGAAGTTTGCTTGCAAATCGCTTGCTTTACCAACGAAATCGCTTGCTTTTGAAAATTAGTCGTAATGAACTGAAGATAGGCGGTGGTAAATAGTTTTACGTTCTTGTCAGAGTATTAGTTCGACATTGATGTAAAGAAGTTGGTGCCATGATACGAAAAGCGTGTGGAAACTAAATTATGGAGTGACAAACACAGAATATGAGTGACAATTCCTTGTTGCTCATGCCCCAAACAGTTGCAGATAAGCATTTATACAGAGATCTGGCCATAAGACCTAGGATATTAGTTTTCGAAATGTACGTACAACAAGCATAATACAGGTACTTTGATTAAGCAGGTGGGTTGTTCTTGTAGCTAATCTTTGTCATCAAAATGCAATTACACATATTAAGCAGAAAAATGCAATGAAGCAAGTGAATAGAGCAAAAGAAAAATCAAACTTTTAGTATATATATATAAAAAATGGTCATGTAAGAAGCATACGTATACAAACATAACACACGAGCATAATTGAAGACTGGAAATTGAAACGAAGTAAGTTCTAAAAACCCAATAGTCGCGTTTTCTATATTAAAATGTTTGAAATGCCAAGTCTAATAACCTGAATACGCTAGAAGTACCTAGGTCACTGTAAATAGTGTGAAATCGTAACGGAAGATGACGTAGTGCTGAATGTGCCGAGCGTAGTGATCTGGAGTCAAAATTTCCGCTTTGGCATTTACATTATTATCTATTTTCAGTCTTCAATTACACACTCTTTAATAATAAAATAAGCTACGAAAGGTGAAATCCATATAAACAGTTTAAAAAAAAAACTTTAGGAAATAAAAAGTAATAGGAACAAGATAGGAATATAATTTTTAGGTATTCAAATTACGCAATGTATATCATGAGTAACAAAGATAAATTGTTGTTATCTGAGTGAAGTTATCTTATTGATTTACTGAAAACAGGAAATGTGTGACTTCTGTTATTAGGGTAGATAAAATATTCCCTAAGAAAGAGACTTAATAGTATGTTTTTGGTACCAGGGACGGACAGGTCATACGCGACTACCGGGACAATTGCCGGCGGACCGGCGACCTAGAAGTTTCTTTCTTAGGAAGCATTGTAACTATTACTTTATAACTTTCCCGAAACCTTTTTCAAATACTACAATTGCTTTAACTTCTTCCGAGTTTTTCCGGATCAATTATCAGGATATTCTACACAATCACAAGAGTATCATGATCGGGGCAGCTTATGGTTTACACGTTGGAAGATAAAACCACCGATCACGGAAATTCTCTGGAGCTGAAATTTTTAGGGAAATACGATATATGTATGAAAGAGCACATAAAGAAATGCAATTCGAGAAAAGCAAGAAGCTACATTTTTTTAGGTGAGAAGGTGGCAGCGGAAATTTGGTCAAGTTCTCCACAAATAAGTGATCACTGTTATGGAAGAATGTAACAATGACATGAAGGTGTGCGTTATAAATTCAGCTGAGGGTGCAGGAAACATGCAAGGAGAATGAGGAGATTTGGTTGCATTACCTATTGGAGCTGCACCATAACAAATCCAATGTTTGATGTTACACGCATATGTCTAACCTTCTAATTGCCGAAATAACTGGGGCTGATATTCAGAATATTCCTGTTGTTATCTGTCAATAAAATAAAGAAACATCGCATCATTAACGAAATCGAAAAGATCTGATCCTAAGAACAGATTTTGGCTTACTATAAAATAAAGATATCTCTTTACATCAAGGTTCCTATCAGCCTTGACCAAGTCCAAGCAAACAATGAAAGGTACGGACAAAGTCAAAGCATGTAAAGGAAATTTACTGAAATATGAAATTATTTTGATGACTTATTTTTTTTTACATAAATTGATATTACAAAGAAAAATTCTTAAGATAAATTATGAAGCTATCAAGACCGCTACAGATGACTGTCCAATGGGAGGATGATCAGCTAGATAAATATGGATGTGACTTTCAAGTTGAAACATCCTTGCTTGAAAGAAGTATTCGAAAGAACGAATCTATGCCAAAGGAGCTGTTAACTGACGAAATGTTTAATAATGCTGCAAGTTACACATTGTCATTGTCATTGGTTGTGAAACTGATGAGATACTGATTTAACGAAGTGAATCGTTTCACCTGAGGACGTTTCCAGACATGCTGGAAAGAGTGTTGGTGGTACAAGTGTTGCACAACTCTTCACGCGCTTATGCAAAATATAGAACTAAAAATGTACCTCAAGGTATTGTTATTCTGATTTTGTTAGGGGATGAAGAGAAATGAAGACTCCCCCAGAAAAAGAAGGTGTTTTGTCCATGTTATTAATTTTACACGAGAGATTTTCAAATATTCAAAATTAGCATTGCATATATCTTAAAATCAGGGGTGGATTTCGGTTTCATTTCTTGGCCTGGCCCACTGCTCCGAAAGGGTACATTTTTGGGACAGTATAACGGATCCATACAGGATAATAATAATAATAATAATAATAATAATAATAATAATAATAATAATAATAATAATAGTATTATTATTATGCTTTGTTCCGGTATGCGTTTGGAAACTTTTGACCTACCCCGGCGAGCCCAGTACAGGGCCGAAATCCACCACTGCGCCCTTTAGCTTCCCCAGAAATTAAGCTCTGATTCTAACAGACATTCAAAATCACTTACATAAATGAGTAGCTTACTCTTCGTGTCTTATTTTTCATATAACCAATGGACTAGACACTAGAAGTTCAATTATTTCCTACTGAGAGAAAAGCTCAACGATGGATTAAATTTGGACTCCGCTCAGCAACAGACTTCACCCGAAGAGGCGATGTGACCGAAAGCTAGCAAGAAGTTACAAAACTATGTCAATATGGTTTTAATGATTTTCTATCAAACTAAATTTCTCGTAAGACAAGTATTTTTACACTTACGCGATTTGTTTTTAGTTGTAACTGATAAGATTTTTCCATTGCATATTGTTCCTTTTTAAAAAAAATCGCTTCGAGGGCCACTCTGCTGGAAATAAAGTTGTGCAGGAGCATTTTGTTTTATCTACTCGTGTAAAATTTGAAGTTATGACTTCCCTTTTGTTATATACAGGGTGTTGCAAAATAACACAAACAAAATTATTTCACGGGATTCCTGACATGAAAATTAAAAAAAATTGATAAATGTTTCATTTCATTGATATAGACTTCCAGAAACGTGGGAAAATGAGCTCTAGAGCTTGATATTTCTGATACCACTAACATAAGAATTCAGGCATCATGCTATCCTAAAATATTTCAAACCAACTGTTGCTATATTTCAAAAGTGAAAATCCAGGACGCTACCAATTTACGAAACTCTTTTAAAATGTGCAAAATAAAAAAAAAGAAGTTAAACACTTTAATTTACTTCCTTATGTTAAAAACTGTTTCAATTTTATGTCCAACATTCGACTGCAGCTAAGTATTCACAGTGTCAGTGATACTACTTTTAAACTTGTTAAAATATTCCCTGGTCGAAGTGGCAACAAAAACATGTGCCCATTGTTGCATAAAAGGAATGAAAAGCAAAAAAAAAACTTTAATCAATATTACAAAAGAAAAAATCCACCTCATAAAATTTTATTTTATGTAAATTTTTTAACATTTCCCTTTGTTACCTTACTCATTTTATTAAACTATGTATACTTTTCTTAGGATTGTTAAGATCAGCATAAAATTACAAGACATTCAAGCGGTGATTCAAATATCTCTGAAACAGGAGGCAGATGGAAATAAAGGGTAATACCGACAGCAATAACCATTGAGCAACAAAACGCTTTGTCCCTGGACCAATGAAGTAGATGTTTCATTCAATTTAAAGTAGTTGAATCGTGAACTTAAATTAAATCTTTGTCCAATGTATTCATTTCTTTTAAATTTTCTGAGCTGCTATACTCGTAAATGAAAGTGAATATAATCGTGAGAAAAGAAAGGAAACGATAATTTTCCCTTTCCTCTATTCTTAGATGCAAACCGGGACATTTATGTGTACCGAGATTATTTTCGGGGCACTTGGACGTATATCTCGATTCCGGTACGGTCCCGAATTTCCGGCACGAGTAGGAAACCCTATTTTAATCTGCTCTATTCAAAATTTCACATATTTCAAAATTGTGCAATGGTTGGAAAGGCGATTTTCCTAAGCAAGTAGGACATACCCAGATATTCCCTAAATACCCGATCTGAAATGTAGCTAAGATAGCTATGAGACAGGATGGAAGGTAGACCTTAAAATAAAAAAAAAACTGAATCTTCTACTTTAAGGGGAGAATCCCCTGTGCATTCATTGCACAATGTCGTAAAGCGCAGGTTTGAAGGTTTTGACGGTATCACGCCGAGTACGCTCTATTATTAATGGTATTGGAAATATGAAGCTCTACAGCTAAATTCCTTATGCTTTCGGCAGACCAGAGCTCCTAACGCGCCTAAATTTCCACCTCGATTACTAGGGCTTTTTCTTAAAAGTTATTTTGTTATGTACTATTATCCTTGCAAGTTTGTCAGTGTTATTTTGCAACAACCTGTATTTAGACACTTTATTTATATGAATTGTTTCAATCAAATTTGAAAGCTCGTGACATGCATATTCAAATTTTTTCTCCCATGATTCTGCTAGGTTAACGGAAAGAGCAGTGATTGATTTTATTTTGGGCTTCAGTAACAAGAGCTGTGACGCTTTATAGAACCGCTATGTCCGTGAGTGAATTGTTATGAACGTCCTAAACGAGCTAGTGAACTTCTTAGGACAGGACCTACGCTTTTCGGTAAAGTGTAGTACACCGAAAGTCTACTATGTTCAATGGACCTCGGCGGGATTAAGACCACGACCAAGAAAAGCGAGTGCTCTAACCTCTCGCTCGACCACCCCGAAGTTTCGTTTCGCGCCTCTGTCTGTAAATTCCTTTCAACTCAGGAACTACTAAGCCTACGAAGGTAGCTGAGGTGTGGTTGGAAAGGGCTCGTCGAGACGAGTTCAAGCCTATAGTATTAATCCAGATCGCAGAGGAGGGTTCCAAATTCCTGGGGCTACCGTTTAACTCAGGAACTATTAGAACTATGAAGGTATCTCAGGTGTAATTGGAAAGGACTTGGCGAGATTCGTACAAAACCGTATTATTCATCCAGATCACAGGAGCGGGTCCATCTGACAATGTTCGTTCACTCCGACGCCGCTCAGCCTGTATCGAGGATAGAGAGAGCGCAAAACGTTCACTATTGTTGTTGGAAACGAACAACAAAAAGAGGGTTTATTAGTTTTGTATTTAGCGACATACTTGGCGCTTTGTTCTTGTGAAAAAATATTTAAGACCAATAAATTATTTTGAATGAACTCCTGAATGGTGGAATATTAAAGGAATACGAAGGGGAAAAAATGTGCCTAGTTTTCCATTTGAAACTCATCCCTCCTGCCCTAAACTGCCTTTGGCAATGGAAGAAGCACTGTATTATGACACCAACTGGTTTCTGTTTTTTGGGAGAAAATTCAGCTTGGTTTGTTCATACAACTTCCTTTCTTTCCATTCATTATTTGCAGTATGTAGAAAGGCTCTTCAACTTCTGCAATCCCCAACCTTACGCGGTCATAAAATTCTTTATGTACATCGCAGTTGTGGCAGTGTTATTAGCATTTTATCGTGTTATCTCTCTCTTTCTCTCACAATCTTATCACTCACATCTTCTCTTTTTCCTGGTTCAGAGGGATATATTTGCAGGCCAACAATTGACAACGTATTGCAAAAATAATCGCTTCCATGGGGAGGCCGGGAGAGGGCAAAAGAAGTTACTGAACGTCGAAGGAGCCTCCGAAGTCCGAATTGCCATTTGCTTTCAGCGAGTTTATGATAATAAAAGTGGGGAAAGTGAAGACAATTTACAGAGGGTTCTTTGTTTCGTAACGGGATTACAGATGTTGGCTATTTGACCAGTGTGCAAAATTCTTCCAGCTTCTGCGAGATTGAATGCACGTGTGGTTCCAACCATCGTTCCCAAACACTGAACTGAAAAGTATAATAAACTTTCCATTCCATTATGAATGTGAAATTTTCAAATTTATTTTGAATCGTCACTCACAGCATATACGGATAAGTGGAATGTTATGGATCATTCGTGTAATAAATTCATTTGTTAGAACAAGTATAAAAACATGATTTGAAATATTACACCCCCAACACCCGGCAAACGAAAGAGCTCTAGTGCTAGTGGGTGTTGTGGAGCGTGGGTTCCAAATACACTTTTCAAGGACTTTCAGTACTGTTCATGGTAGTGGCCCCCCAAAACTTGTAAAGGCCTTTAAGTATTAGGATACTGATCAGGTCTCAAAATACAAGGTCTTAATAACGTAAATATTGCGCCTTAAAAGAGTGTGAATGTGTTAAAGCCATGTACATTTACCATTAAACATTACAGGTCCCTTCTAGCGATTTGTAAGGGCCCTACAGACACAGTAGACCTGCTGAGATTATAACACTAACACTACCTACATGTGTGAAAATAGCTAATTTTAGACTCCCGACAAGACACTAACGCCACAAGTAGTAGCGAAAGCGGTCTTCTTTATTGGGTAACATTACGCCTCCAAGACAAAAGGACCGGCGCGGGTGGGGGGAGTATCTGGGAATTTCCATGTTTCTGGCCGAGCCCTGGTTTCAAATTTCCTGGAGCCTTCAAAAGTACCTTCGGAGCTGTACATCTGTTCTACGGAGAGGTTTCTCTGAAACAAAACCCTAAGCAAGCACAAAGCTAGCGAGCACGATAATGCGTGTGAGAATTTTGGCACTGTCATTGACTAGCCTGCGTATGTAGGCTTACTTTAACATTCAGATAATACATTATTTAAATTTTAGTTCGACCGATTCTAAAGTAGACTAATTTTTTGTTTATCGAAAGAAAAAAAACTGGGGTTTAACAGACTACAGCGGGATTTAGCCTGGCCCGAAATCCACCCCTGCTTAAAATCAAATAAAAATTTGCTTGCAGCAGACGGACTATGCATCTTATTTTCATGCGTGATAGCTTGCTAAAAGAAAGTCCACTCTTATCTTAATTTCGCCAAAAATGGACAAAGTACGTTTTTCCCTGTTGTCTTCAAATATCTAAATTTTGAAAGAAAATTTTCATTGGATGTCTCGTATTCTAAAAATGTATTTGTGTTCATTCCACTTTGTATATTTAAGTTTTAGTTATCTTTAGGAAAAAAGAGTAACAAATGAGTTCCTTTTTAAAAACAGAGAGAGGTGATGTTTCAGCTTTACAAGAGGAAATTGGCATTAGAGATACGGATTAGGGGAGCTGGTACAAGTGAAAGTCCCGGGTCGAAAACAGGAGGTATCAAGCAAAACCTCACATGTCCATTTTTTGGTTAGAAAAAAGTGGTGTGCTTAATGAAGAGCTGTAGCGAATAGTGTAAAGTAATATTGTCAAGGAAGTACATATTACGATGAGATTAGTACGTTTTCCAGGAAATCACTTTGTATTGTACGATGCATCTCTTTATTCAGTCATAAAAGAAACACTTTTTTTTGTCCAGAAATGGACATGTGAGGTTTTGCTTGATACCTCATCAAATAATCCCAGTTCGTCCCTGCCTGGTTATAGATATTTAAGATAAATTTTGTATCTCAAAGTAGTATCAACTGTGTTTGTTTGAGCTTACAGTGCTCTCGCTTGGAATGTTCTTAGAATGTTTAACTCTCTTTACTGATGCGTGTAAATAAATGTTATTAGTTGTACGAGTTTTCATAACTATTTAGCTTTGCTATCTGTGGTATCCTCCAAGATTTTTTTTTCTTTTAAAGCATGTATCTTTTGCATTGTTTTGTTGCGTTAAAGAGTGGTTGCGGTTACGACAACGAATAATGTCAAAATAAATTCTCCATGATTTTCTAACTTTGGGAACAACGTACGTTAAACACTTTTAAAACGTCCTAATATGAGATTTAACCCAATTTTGGTTAAACTGTTTTATCAGTCATTATTATAAGTTCTTATGCGTTCACTTTGTACTTGCATAAATTACGACTATTCCGAAGTTTCTGGATCAACGATCACCAATTCTTGCACAAAGGTAGCTGATGTGAGGAGGAAGTTAAATACTTGAGATTGGCGAACGCTGTGTGGTTTTCATGGTAACACATTATACGTTAAGAAACACACATTTTCACCAACTATGTAGGAACCCATTTATTCTCTTCCAAAGCCGTATGACAATAGAATGGAAAACACTCCCGCACCAGTATTTTTAATTATTTCTGTTTCTTTGGTAAGTAAAGAGAATAATGATTATTAAAACTTACATTTGCGCCTCATGTGAGCACGATTATGTCGTTTCCCTCAAACTTGGTTTAGGGCTCTATAAAAATGTAGAAAGTATCCTCAAGGCTTAATCCGTAGAGCGGAAACTTACCATTTCATATTTGAAAACGTATTTTTCTTGAAGTATCGACTCTATTAAATTCTTACGCGGATTATGAATTGTATATACCTCTAGTTATATCAGAAACACTTATAAATGTATCAAATTTGTTTGAAATCGGTTCAGTGCTTTTTTTGTGATCAGAGGACAAACACAAAATTCAGTTCACAGTTATTTGTTAGTTTCATTGGCAAAATGTTAATTTTAGAAAAGCTATGCCGGAAATATCTTATTTCAAGTGGTGTATCTTACATGTTATTTCAAGAATTGATTCAAAAGGACATTTAGTTCTATCAATATTCCTCCGACAGTGCCAGAACAATTTAATTATTCTTAATATTTACTGCTTTCAACAGAAAGATCGGAGTCCATTTGAGGAAGGTCACAAGATGTCAGGCAGTCTCCTGTTTTCTATTTCTTTCTGTGAAAAGATTTTAAAAATTACTTTGTTGAATTATGCCACAAATAATTACAGAAGTGTAATGTTAACACAATAGCTTGTACAATATACAAATTGCTAAACACTTGGATATAATTTGGTAAACACGTATCCCAATTACATGAACCCCTAAAATTCTTTCTTACATTGTAATGTGAATCACTTGGAAGACAGATGTTTTCTCAAACAAAGGCAGATACATTTGTTATTTGCCCACGATTCTAATAAAATAGAATCCGAAGCCGATTATTAAAAGAGTATATGATCACCGCGGGTAGGAGTAAATCATTTCAATAACTCTGTAAGACCTTAACAAATTTGAAACATACTTAAAACTTATCTAGTATTGTATCTGCCCATTTCTGTATTAACGGAAACCTTAAACATTTCCTGTTTCCGTGGTACAGAAATTCATTTATTGCTCACATATCTAAGCATTACATAGGAACGATTGATCCGATTTCAGTCAAACATAACAATGTAATGTAATTAATTACACTTGATTCAACCGTGGCAAAAGACTAATTGAACGTAACTTAACCAAACTTGTTAAATTTATGCAAAGGAATACCCTCAGTCAGTGGAGTAACTAACTTGCTCTGCGTCTCCGCTTCGCAATTATAAGTTTTTGCGCCCTTCATTCTTACTGAGTCACGACATTTTCACCCCTGCTCTCAGTGCTTCAACTACATTGCAGTGTTAAAACATTTACCATTTCATTGTATAAAGACTCAAGTTTCTAAAATATTACACTAACTGTAAACCACAATTTCAACTCAACTTTGTAAAAATCGTTAAAGATGAATCAATTCTGTTTGTTTGTTTACGATTCATAAGATCGGAAACTATGAGCTATATGGATGATTGTCTACGGATACGTGACAAACTGTGAAGCTGAATATCATCATGTTCTGCAGCAAATTACGGTATCTTATGTTCTTTTCTAGAAAATTGTTAAAATGTCCCTCAAAGATGTTCTTTTCTAGAAGGTCTTTCTGTAATATTCTACTGGTACCCTTGGTTTAGTTGCTTAGAAATCGGAAGGACCT
>JAGDQP010008850.1:11743-40725 GCA_022664845.1 Lepisma saccharinum | reverse complement strand
TGGGGAACAAATTGAGTTGAACAACATTGGAACTACTCACTTTAATTTCAAATTACGTGCGGAAGGTAAAAGGTACTGAGACATAGCCAAGCTTGTTGGAAAGTCATGCTCTACCGTTAGATATATCATAAAGAAACATAAAACAGAATAATTATTGGGGGATTCGTTCTGGTCAACTAAGGAAACTAACTGTCCGGAATGAAACCTACATTCTTCATTCTGTGAACAAAACTCAAAGAATTAGTGTTAAAGATTTGGTTACTTCATTTGCCTAGAATATGCAAGTTAATGTTACAGATGTGTAGATGTGAACAAAAAAAAATCCCTTTCGGTAGGCCTACAGGATGAGGTAGATTTCGAAGTTTCGCTGGGAGCCGGGGCTCGCCCCACAACTTCAGTGCTTTTGAGAGGATGCGCCTCCTTTATCTTAACCAAAATCTCATGCAGCACTACACCACCACGGAGTACATCTTCACCCTCCCACGGATGGCTGCGCCCCCAAAGGGAAGATTTGCCCCATTTATTGTAACCTACTCTTGGTCATACACCTTCATTGAAAATTTCATTTCTCTACCTTCAATGATTTGGAAATTGGGTTTTTGGGGCGGCCATTTTAGATCCAAGTTGACGACTTTTTGAAAGATTTCTTATTTTGTCGTGACCTACTTGTGATGTACAACTTCAAGTAAAATTTCACTTATCCAGCTCAAACGGTGTGCAAAATGGGATTTTGAGCGGTCATTTTGGATCCAAGATGGCGACTTTTCCCAAATGTTGTGATATTTCCCTAAGCTACTCGTGATAATGCACCTTTATGCCAAATTTCGTATCTCTAGCTCAAACGGTGTGGAAAATGGATTTTTAGGTCCGCCATTTTGGATCCAAGATGGCGTCTTTGAACTCATTAGATAACATTTTCATAATCAAAAATTGATGTTGTACCTTTATGCCAAATTTGATTTCAATAGCCCCAGCGGTTTAGGCTGTGTATTCTATACAACAATGGGTTTGGCGGCCATTTTTGATCCAAGATGGCGATCGATTTTGCTCATTAACGAACTTAACCGAGCTATTAAGCCTAGAAATAACATATAAAAATTTGGTTCAAATATCTTCAAAATTATGGCCGCTAGCGTGTTAATATATATATATGAGCTCCTGCGTAGCCTAGTCGGTAGCGCGCTCGGCTTCAGTGCGAGCGGTCCCGGGTTCGATTCCCGGTGGGGGCTCAAAAATTTCGGTGTTGACACAGCATCGTGAGGACAATTGGGGAGCTGCTGTGAATAAAAGACAGTGGCGATCACAATGAGAGCTTCGGCTCTCCTCTCCCAACCCGTCTGGTCAGCGTGGGAGCAGTAGACCAACTCCTCCCTTCGGGGAGAGGCCTCATCCACTAGTGGATTGAATATGGCTGTGATTTATTATTTATTTATTATATATATATATATATACTTTCATATCGTACCGTTCTCAATAGGGATATTTTCTTCGAAATCTACCTAAAAATGGGATTCAGAAGATGTGTAATCAGAAACAAAACATACATATCAGAAAAAGCAGAAAGAAAAAGTTCTAATTTTCCAAGGAATATCAATATGAGTGCCTGGAAATTTTGAAAAAAAAAAAAAAAAAAAATCTAGGATGAGACTAACATAAACTTGTATTGTAGTGATGAATGTCAGGGCGTGTGGCGAAAGAAGAATGGAGTTTTTAGAAAGCAGAACATTGTTTTAACTGATAAAAATGTTGGGGGGACTGTTAAGATTTGGGGTTGTGTAATTACTAATAGAGTGGTCAGTATTCATATCCTGGATACATATCTTCTAAATCCCAATTGTTTAAAAGAATTTTGGGTTGTCCAATGAATTACTAACATTAAGTAACATATTCTAGTCGAGTGAAGTAGCCAAATCTTTAGCACTAATTCTTTGAGTATTGTTCACAGAATGAAGAAAGTAAGTTTCATTCCAGGCAGTTCATTTTCTTGGTTGGCCAGAACTGATTCTATTCCGCAATAATTGCTCTGTTTACGTTGCTTTATGATGTATCCAACGGTAAAGCATGACTTTTCAAGAAGCTTCGCTTGCCTAACACCGTGTGGATGCTTCAATACACTAAGTAGATTGCTCTTGTACACAAAAGGATACCTAGAACATTTATTTCGAGAGTAGTATTGGGTTGTCCAAATACTGTTTTTGCGATGAATGTACGTAGTCGTCACTCTTTCGTTGCCTGTTACCTTCCAGGTGTATCGAGTGATAGTTATTTCTTAAGTATTCTATCTAAGGTATCCAATTTATCATAGAAGGGCAAGAGATTTCGAAATGCTCCATGTTTTACGTGTGATAGTCTGATTTCCTCTTTGTCGAACTTGTCCAAATATTTTTTTCCGCTGTATATAGTTTCCCTATCTATAAGTTGTATTAGAAACTCAGAATTACGGTATTAACGGGAAACTATAATTGCATCCAAACAGCAATTTGAAGGATATGTTTCCAAGTGCAAGTCCACTCCTACTTTTGTGTGAGTTCTTCTTGTCGCTTACTTTTCTTGTATATATTTATTTTTCTTAAATTATGTTTGTATATGACAAAATCACGATGAATGATCCTTAACCCTCGGAACACCATGATAATTTCATCTCACGGAACTTCAAGATAAGTCATTTTCAACTCATGTATATTTCGCGTATTAAATAAAGTACTTGTTCAGAATTTTAGAGTATAGGTGTATTCATTGTATAGTATTTATTGCATTGTATTGGATTTTATTTTTTCAAGTAGATACTACAAAATAATGAGACATACAGAAAAAACTAATGCATCATATTAACCTTTTAACCATTTTCATGGCTGCACAAAAATAAAGGTACCATGAGTCTTTTACTTATTTACACATATAAAGTACGACATATAAAGCTATCAGAATCAAACTACCTTCCTCTTTCACTCTCGCATGTAAAACATACCGTATCTGTCGTATTCTGATTCTTGCAAATGAAGCGATTACATTGCTGACAGTATGCGGAGTATACAGAATTTCACTCTTCCATTTAATGACTAATGGACAAAATAATATTTTGACTGTGTGGGTCATTTTTGACCCGATCTTGACGTTCCGAGAAATAACGACAGAAAATAGGTTTTAATTTTTCTTTAATTCTTTCATTTCTTTTTTTACTAAATGGTCTTTATCGATGTTATGCACGAAACTCCAGAAACAAGACAAGCAATGCACGAATTAACTCCTTTAGCCAGTTTAGGGGTATTATACGTGATGTAATTTATATACGTAATGAAGCACACAAGTTTCAGGGAGGAATTTATCAATGAAATAGATTTTCTAAAGGGAGATAAGCTTAGTTGAAGGGGAAAACGAATGACCATGTACTGTAGAAATAGGAGAATCGACTTCACCTAATGGGGGGCCCACTTCAACTTTGGTGGGGCAGGGCCCCCCAAAGCCCCCCAGGGATCGGCGCCCATGGACACGTATCCTGAGTTTTCCCAGGGTTTTCATCACCCATACCAAGCAAATGCCGGAATCGTCCTTTCAAACTAGACACTAGACGACTTCTCTATCACATCTCCTATACACTATCCTCTCTTGAGCCAAAAGCTGCCCAAAGATAAAAAATTAGTTCAAATTCAAATTAAATAGATGGGAGTAAGATCAGTATCGATTCCTTGCAGTCATCCATCCAATTCTCTTAATTCACTTGAAACTAAAACCTAATTTATACCAGTATTTCTATTCTCAAATTGCTGTAAGGGAAAGTCATTTGATGAATTTATATTGATAAATAGGCTGCCTGAGGTACTCGGATCAGTAGCTGCGGCATACGAAGGCAAGGGAGGTATTTGCTCTTGGTAAAATTCAAGGATGATTATGGTACAATTGCATTTTTCAAAAGCATATGAAAGTGACTTACACAATACGTTGCTAAAATAAACTGCCTCAATATTTTCTGACGGGAAAATGACTAAACGGATCGGAAACAGCACTAAATGGAGAAGGAAGTCCGGAGGTTGCTTGGAGTAGGGTAGGGACTTTCAACAAGAATAAAAGGTTAGAGGAGAAGAAGAATTAGAATTAGAGGGGAGGGTATAATAATAATAATAATAATAATAATGAAGATGAAGGGGGAAACAGAAGAAAGAAACTATATAGAAATATAAAAAAAATATGGTTAATGGTCGATTGTTCGGGTTCATGATTGAAGGAAAAGATATATATATATATATATATATATACATATCCTCTGGGCTTCCTTTGTTCCGACCACGTGGTCATCACACCATTTCCTTGTCTTTTGTCCGTCCTTTGTGTGCTTTCCGGTTACTTTCGACATTCCTTTGAATATTTCATCCTTAATTACCTAATTTCCCGCCACCGTGTTTTTCTCTACTTATTTTATTTTCCTGTTTCATTATCATTATTATTATTATTATTTCCTTCCTGGGTTCTCGCTCCTTTTTTTTAAAGTTACGATTTGGTTTTCACTTTCAGTTAATTGACTTATCTGTACTTCTCGCTTAAGCTTTACTTGAGTTTTTGCGTTCCCTCTTTTTTGGTTTTACTTTACTTTCTACACCCCTACCGGTACCATGACCTCCAACCATCTTCTGTTCTGGATTACCCTTTTCTGCACCAGCACACGTAAGTTTTCCCGCATTCTCTCACATATTGAATTCCTGCAATCCTGCTTTCACCTAGGACTTACACCTAAAGACCATATTCCCAAAATCCCCCTCTTCGATTTCTCGTCATCCGATCGACACAAGCTTTTTCCCTTCTATAGATACCCATCTGTTAATCTAATCACCCTAGCACTTAAACTAGAACACATAATTGATAGTAAAAATTAACATAGTGTAGGGGTTTTTCGAGACATTTTGAATGCTGTGACTCAAAGAGAATAGTAAATAAAGGTTCCAAACTAAACTGAAACACTAAATGGGATATGCGGGATCAAACGGAGAAATTTTCGAAAAGAGGGACGTCCCGGGAATACTGTTACGGGGTGGAAACTTCAAAATTTTAAAGAAAATCAATGGTTGATTTTGCTTTTTTCGAAACAAACATGAAGTTTTGAACAACATTCAGGTGAAACATTGTTTCATATCTCATAACGTTTGGCAACTACAAGAGTTCATTAGCAGGTCAACTGTTAACTTACCAAGTAATTCTTGTCACTGACGATATTTAAAAATGTCTTGTGTGAAAGTTGTTCAAAATTCCAATGTTTGTTTCAAAGAAAGCAAAATCGACCACTGATTCTCTTTAAAATTTTGAAGTTGCCACCCGTAACAGTATCCCCGGGACGCCAAAAATTTATCTGTTTGATTCCGCATATCCCATTTAGTATTTCACTTTCGTTTGGAACCTTTATGTATTATTCCCTTTGAGTTACAGCATCCAAAAGTCCCGAAAACCCTCTACACCATGTTAATTTTGATTATCAACTATATGTTCTACCTGCCAAATGGTATGAGTTATGAAAATGCAATCCCTGTGACAATTTAAAAATTTGAAGCTGCCTTCCCGTATAAGAATTCCCTAGACGCCCCTGATTTCAGAAGAATCACCACGTGATTCCGAACATGCACCTTGGTATTAACATTTTTGTTCCAAAGATATCTGTACACTATGAGCTGAGTTATGGCCGTGTTAAGGATTTCGTCAACCACCACCTATATATAGGTAAAATCCCTTTATAACTATTTTTACTTTACTGGTGCAGCGATTTTCTTCATCACAAACAGTCGTTGTAAAGAACATTGTATGGCAGAACAAGAATTCGATGAGGATTTTGAAAGACTGCCTTCTAACCGAAATTTCTATATAATGACATTAGTTTTAAAGAAACTTTACCTATATATATAGTGTATCAATATGTGGACTAAATGTACAAACGAATTCCTGACACCAAAGTGTCAAGGAAAACAACTCATATAAACATGTGACCAACTCCGCATCATTTTGAAAGAAAAAACATGGTTTCCAGTGTATCTACGGTGACTCAGTAAAACCGCAACATTGTCATAACATCATAACACAGCTTGTAGTGCATAGAAATCCTTAAAACAAAAATTTTAGCACCAAAGTGCATGTACGGAATCACATGGTGCTGGTTCTGAAATCTTGAATACCTCTACGACGAAGCAACTTCAAAATTTTAAATGGCAAAAGGGGTTGATTTTGCTCGCACTGTTAGAAGCGCTAAATTTTAAACAACTTTTAGAGGAAACACGTTTTGATAGCTCATACCGTTTGACAGCTAGAAGAGCTAATTGGTGGTTAAAATTAACATGGTGTACAGGGTTTTCAGGTCTTTTCGAACGTTGTAGCTCAAGAAAAGAAGCAAATTAATGTTCCAAACAAAAGTAAAAATACTAAATGGAATATGCGGAATGAGTGAAATAACAGGGGAGTCTCGGGAATACCGTTAGAGGGAGGCAACTTCAAAATTTGAAATAGCAGCAATGGACAATGCCAAATTTGATTTCAATAACCCGAGCGGTTTAGGCTGTGTATTCTATACAACAATGGGTTCGGCGGCCATTTTGGATCCAATATGGAGACCGATTTTGCTCATTAACGAACTTAACCGAGCAATTAAGCCTAGAAACAACATATTAAAATTTGGTTCAAATATCTTCAAAATTATGGCCGCTAGCGTGTTAATATATATATATACACACTTTGATATCATACCAATCTCAATAGGTAGATTTTTCTTCGAAATCTAGCTAAAAAGATCTTAGAAACTGGAAGTTTATTGTTTTTATACAGTTGGATTATACTTGTCCGAATTTAACGTAGGACTATTGTTTTCACATATATGCATATGTTTAAAGAAATTGCTTGAAGGGTTTTAGAAAGAATGGAACATGAATATGTATTCTAGCATATATTAATGTGAGTCGAGTTTACAAGTTGTAGAAGAGCGATACGCACAAGAAGTTCCACTGCCGGTAAATTAAGCTCTCATAGCTAAGACTTATGTTTTCAGGTAAGAAGGGATGATTGTGACGGGGTGGGGGGAAAGTGATTCAGTGAATCCGACAAAAGGTGTAACCTCTGGGAAGCAAGCAAACTTTAGCCTATACGTACAAAATACACGTGGCCTTCCAACCGAAATAAACAACTTGTATGAAAATATTTTTAACAATAACTTCCAAGCCTTCTCATTAATCGAGACTTGGCTCACCGATTGTCATATTGATTCTGAACTTTTTGATTCACGGTACGTAGTGTTAAGAGCTGACAGAAATATTGTTTCCTCTTGTAAAAAAACTGGGGTGAAGTTCCGTTGGCTGTAAATAAAAAAATTCGAGTCCAGTAAGTTTACTCCCCTGATATCCCGGGTGGAGATTGTATTCTAGCCAAACTTTTTGTAAATAATGTTACTTGTATATTTGTGTGTGTCTATATTGTACCTGCGTCTCCTATTTCAGTATACCAAGATTATTTTGATTATATATATGGTGTATTACCACCGGAAATCAGCATTCTCCTAATAGGCGATTATAATATTCTTGAATTGAGAGGAACTGATTTTGATTATCTTAACAACAACCTGCCGTGAATTATATAATTTGATGATTTTTACAATTTAAAATCTTTCAACAATGTTAAAAACGAAGATAGTAAAACATTAGATGTAGTGCTTTCTAACTTTCTCAGTATTGCTGTAACTCATGAACATGACTCGATCGTTCCTGAGGATGTTTATCATCCTGCTTTATTAGCTGAATTTATGTACACGCAGATAAAAAAATAGAGCAAAGTCACATACAATTGATTACAACTTTTCCAAAGCCAATTACGAGCAATTGTATCGTGACATTGCATCAGCTAATTGGTTAAGTGTGTCGGATAACTGTCGATAATGCTGTTGACTCTTTCTATAATACATTATATGCCATTTACGATAAATGTATACCACGAAAAAGACCTAAACTAAAGTACCCTATCTGGTTTTCAAATTACTTAATTAAACTAATCAAGAAAAAGACACACCACCGTAGAAAATGGAAACAAGCAATCGGAGATGTTAGTTATCACTACAATAAATTTAAAGAATTACGTACTCTTTCTAAAACACAAATATCTGCAGTCTATAGAACTTATTTGCGTAATTGTGAGACTAACATTTTAACTGAATCCGAAAGCTTTTGGACATTCATAAAAAATAAAAGATGGAGGTCAGAATGCAATGTTCTAAATTACGAGTGACAGCAATTAAGTGAAGAAACAGGTATTGCGAATGCATTCATGAAACACTTTCAAGTAGCCTACAATGTGCTTATTATATAATTGTATTCTTAAAGAATGTCCTGAGATTGATATATTTAACATAAATATGAGCGAATTCCATTCTTATATAAAATAATTAATATTTTATGCAAAATATGTCACCACGCAGCTCCAAATGTGTATATTACATCTATGTGTGTATGTATAAAATGCCATATGTGTATGTTGAACACCACAATTACGCTATTAACCTGTTGTGTTCAATAAATAAATAAAGGTATGTCTGAGCATGAACTGTAAAAAAGACAAAAAACTCAACATTATAGTTCAAACACACCCACGAGACGGGGAGTTTTTTCAAACACATTTGTATTAACTCGCTCTCTTGTCTGCCTGTTCCGTACAAATTAACTTGCTTTCTTGTCTATCTGTTCGGTACAAATTTTGCAGTCGATTTTAAACTCACTTCCCATCATACGATTTCTTTGAAATTTGAAAACTTGCTAACTTCCGATGACAATACAATATTCAATCATTAGATATACGACAAAATATTCCAGTTAACTATAATTAAATATTAAAAATTCGAAATTATCCTTAAATGCACGCAACGCTGCAACTATTTTGTGAAATCTGGGTTGCCTATCTCGCAGGGAGTTTAATATTAATCTACTATACATAAAAATTAATTTAAAAAAAATATTTATTTTTTAAAAAAAATACGTTTTTTAAGACGGACTGAACAAGTAAAAAATAATAAATTAAATTATTCTGATAAATCGGAAAATAAAAGCTTGGGTGCTCTTGCTTACCTTATCATAAAATCATATCTAAGAGCACCCACGCTTTAATTTTCCGATCGTAAGATTAATTCAATTGATTATTTCTTTTACCTTTTAGTCCATCTTAAAGAGCTTGTTTTTTTAAAATCTTTTTTTAAATTATTTTTTATTGATATAGAAATATCTCTGCAAAGGTTATTACTACAAAGACAAACAAAGTGCATTTTCGACGAAATCTTACTCAATTTAACTATTATTTCCAGTCGTGTTCCTTACATTCCTAGTCACAATTGAATAATCATTTGCACTCTGATCTGAACAAATATTGAGTATTTATTTAGTGAAATAAAATAACTACATGCCCTTCTCAAAATTGACACAAAATTAATCGGCGTTTAAACCAGTGGATCATTTATTCAGAAATGACTAAATTTGTCTCGATTTTGAGTAACAATTTTTCTGTGTGTGTTCTATTTGAAAATGCATATTGCAAAATTCCTCAATATGCGCGCAAAGGATTCTAAAAAGGTAAGTAGGGGATTTCGAAATATTTCTGAACTAGAGGTAGGTGAAAATAAACATCAACTGAACAACTTCCTCTGTGAGTAAAGATGACATACGTCATCCCCAGCTTCTAATATGGCAATGATATTAATTCTGCTTGATAACAAAATGAATAAAACTTTCAATGACATTAAGCAATTACTTTTTTCCTTCATGTCATGGAGCCAGGCATTTTCTTGGAAATTGTTCGGTATATAGAATCTACTTCATATATCGACTGGGCGCAAATGGAGTATTGTTTCCTGGTGGAAAACCGTTCCATTCATGCTCATTTCGACCTATCTTTACTTCAGAGAATTTCTCGGAATCATCTAATTTCTTTGGGTGATCCAGTGCGCGCCCACTACGGAATTTAGAAATATAGAGATTTAAAGTCTTTGACAATACCATACCGCATGAGGTCTACTTTTCGTGGTGTTAGAAATATGAAGCTCTAAAATCCATTTTCCCACGCTTTCGTAAGTCTGTAATTCCGAAATTATGCACATTCGAAACAAAATGTCAGAGGAACTTTCCTCTTGTTTTGATGTGAGGAATCATCGCCAGAAGTTTGTCGGAGTAATTTTAAAACATCCTGTATATAGAGTATCCCCGAAATAACGGTGCCAACTTATAGTAACCAAAACATAAAAGTTAATTTGAAGAAATTAAAACTATGTACACAGTTGCAGAGCTGCAGGTGCTCAAAGTCAGGTCGAAATCGTCTCAAATGACTTTTCTCGCCATGACAGTTTCAGTGTAGTTTCTGAGCTACAGTCGTTCAAAATAACGGCGGTATAGCCACAAATGACGTCATATCATGACACATAATGACGTAAGCGGTGTCGACGTAGCAAATAACAGTGGATATATCTATTTGAGCCATGTTGGTGATTGAGGGCGTTCCGCATAGATGGATTTCGCAATTTAAGAATTGCATTTTCAAGGAATTGAATGGTTTAGTAGGGCAAGGATAGAAATCCCCTCTAAGTTGCATTAGCATACGTACATAAATTGGATAGTGCTTCGAGTGAAATTGGCTAAGACGTCAACGCTTACACCATTACGTGTCATGATATGACGTCATTTGTGGCTATATCGCCGTTAGTTTGAGCGACTGTAGCTCAGAAACTACACTGAAACTCCCCTGGCGAGAAAAGTACACAAAACCCACCAAATATGAACTTCATGTGAATCTACTGTAAACTTGTCAGTTTTTTGTGTGCTCAATGTGTCTTTTTACTGGATTCTTAACCTTAGTGCATATTGTGCACACATTAAGTTCATATTTAAATAAGTTCATAATATGTGGAGTAAGTTTTCAGATTACTTTTTCTAGATTTGCCACTATTAAGTGAACCTTTTGTGCATGAATTTGGTATCAGAACATCAAAAGTCCATGTATTATGTACTAAAAACGTGATAAAACTGGAATATATTGTGAACTTTTCCCGGACATATTGTGCAGTTTTAAAGTACTTTGATTTTCAGTGTAAACAGATTTCAGAATTTCATCAAATAAACTTTTTATTTCTTGGCTGGATGTCAATAATCACCATGAAATTTGATGACGTTTGCACTATTATTTCATTGATTCCGTATATATAACTGCGCTTGTTTTCCACGTTACTTACTACAAATTTATGCAACAATTTATATACCATATTTATATAATTTTTACAATTAAATTAAAGGACTGAGTCAGACAGTGTCGGTACGATGAACAACTATTCTAAATAGCCACAACTCTGCTGTGAATGTTTCTTTCCGCTTCTTCAAATTCACGTATCAGTAATGCTGGAGGAAAATGTCCAACAAACTTTATGTATTAAATTAACAAAATCGTATTTAAAAAAAACTTATTCAGCATTTGAGGACAAAGTTGTGATGTCTATTGTAAAGACTGGACATGCAATCCTATTTAAAGGAAAATGAACTAAAATAAATGTTTCACTTTCTTTTCAATAGAAAGGAGGCCAATCACTTTTTGTGTTTTTAGAAAATCTGTAAGTATATGACAAGTTAATAAGGAGAAATCTCCTGCACTAAATTAGCCATAGAAAGGAAATTTACAATCTAGTCTCCTCTGTTTTGGAAATCCATAATGACTCTTGCGATTTCTGTACTAACCCGCTATTAAAACGATACTTTTGTTGGTGTAGTTACGAAGACAGTTAGTAAATCTTCACATAACGTAATCTGACAAGCATGGTTCTGAGCTGTATTTTTTTTTTTTTTATTTCATTTTTTTTTTTGGCTTATTTGTAAATGATTTACCAATATCATATTATAGAAGTGATTACTATTCTTCTAAAAAAGACGACTTCTCATATTTGCTTCCCGGGTATTTTCAAACAAATGAGATCAGGTGTCGAAAGTTTGAAGCAGGGTTTTCCCTACATAACGTTTTCCGTAACATAACCGTTTCCACCTAAATTTTAAGGTACATCCTATTCCAAAAAGAATGACCGCATTGATTAGTCTGTTTTGAGCTGAAAATACTCTAAGTCCAACTTTGGATATCTTGGGAAACAGTAAACCAAAGATGCTAGGCTCGAGCCCTGGAAGGAAAGATAAACCTTCACAATTGGGAAAAAATGTGCAGATGCTTTTTTTTCTTTCAAGTGCAATAAAACAAAAGGAACATTCATTAAAATACGTAATGATACAGTATTTCGAAACCATCCATACATCTCAGCACGCGATCGTTTTGTCACCTACGTTTCCACACGTAAAAGCACATTTGCAATAAAAGTGAAGACAGAAAATTTAGTTTTCGCATTCATAGTACAACAAACAAGAGAAATGAGAGAAAAACAACAGCATTTGCAACGTATATCAATGTCATTCTCTTAAACACCGAAAATTCAGCCATGTTTCTTCAGAAGGAATTCTATCAGAAAAAGGTAGATATATGTGTTCATGTTAGCTCAGTGGTAGAGCGCGGGGCTTCTATTCGTGAGGTTCTCGGTTCGAATCCCGTTCTGGAAAATTTATTTTTATGAAATTATATATTCCTCAGAGCATGACAAAATAGGTAAAATAATAATAATCAGTTTTATATGTATCCATACAAGCATTTCAGGACATACGTAATTATTATGTTTAAAATATAACATCAGAGAAGTGGTGAGTGTTGACAGAACGTTGGTATATTATAATTGAACGTTAAATACAAATTAAATAAATGTTGCTATATCCAAAGTTGGATCAAAGTACCATATAGTAAATTCACGATCCCCAAAGTTCATACAAATTCAATATCCACAAAGCTCATGATCCCCACGAATGATGAGTCACCAACATACTAAACTGTTCTTCAGTAAAGACGACAGAATATCTTTCCATGGGTCTGAAATGCATTTCTCTCTCTCTCGCTCTCTCTCTCTCTTGCACGCGCTCTCGCTCTCTCTCTCGCTCGCTCTCTCTCTCTCTCACCCTCTCTTGCTGGCAAATTCTATACTTTTGTCATCTGATGAAGAGAAGTTATTATTGTTTTATTAAATAGTAGGAAAAATATATCACCTGATCAGGACTCGAACCCACGTTCGTGTAGTATTGGTTTAGAAAGCAAAGGTTTTAACCATGAGCTACTTTTACTACTAGGGAAATGCTGCCAATATTTGTCTTATTAAAACACCAGCAGATTGAGTCACGCTAAGTGGATCATTTTATGCGTTAGTGATTTTAGATAAGGAATATTAAATTGGATTTATTTCCGTCTGTTGTTTTCGTAATAGAGGAAGCCTGTGGATGCTTTTTCTAGGTTTAACTCCATAATGTATATTATATACGTGTAATGGTAGTATAACAATTAACTTTGTTCATTAAAACAGCTTTTCTTATTTATGGAAATTCATTTATGTAAACTATTATTATTTTTATTATATTCCTTGCTCCATTTTAAGATTCCTTGCGCGAATCTTAACCAAATTGTTACCCACAAGGGGCGTGCCCTGCACTTAACCAATCGCATGCCAGTTACCTGCTGTTACTTGTTTCTTTGTTGCTTACAGCTCAGAGCAATGCTGACCATCGACAGACGTTCAGCTGTAATTACCTTGTTGGAGTTAGAGGGCTATACTGCAGCTGAGAGGCAAATGGGTATCCCTGCCACTACGGCCTGGCGATGGATTCGGCAATATCATACTACAGGTCAGACTGGCAATTTACGATCTCCTGGTCGTCCTCATGTGTCTACCGAGGTGGAAGATGCGAGATTAGTAAACGAAGCCCAGTTCGGCACACTAAGGACATCTAAACAGCTAAGGGAAGCTTTCCACTTCCCTGGTAAGTACGCAGACAGCGCTCCGAAGGTTTCGTTAGGTTGGATTACGTGGGTGTGTTGCTGCCGTAAAGGAAAAACTCTCAGACAAACACAAAATTTACCGTATCGTATTTGCACATGCGAATGTGGATCGAAACTGGTAAAACGCTACTTCATCACATGAATCCATGTTCAAAACATCAAATGAAGATCGCCTTTTTGTGTATCGTCCGAGGGGCACCCGATATGACCCTGGATATGTGGCTGCCTGCAATCGCGTTGGTCGTGTATATATTTTATGTTGGAGTTGGATTTCCAGTCGCGGTGCAGGATAGCTACACAGAGTTGAAGGGCACCTGGACAGTGCTCACTACTTACACATCATGAGTAACATCATGGTGCCATTAGTACGAGTACTTCAGCCTCATGGTGTTATTCAGTTCCAGCAAGACCAGTCTCCAATACATACTCCCGTGTGGTTCCGAAATTATTCGCAGGGCAGCCTGGGATTGATTTAGTTGACTGGCCGCCTTGTGGTGAAGACCTCAATCCCATGGAAAATATGTGGGCAGAGGTGAAGCGTACTCTAAGGGACAGTCGGCCTGAGGCAGATCCACCAAGAACTCGGGATGACCCGTGGGACCATGTTTCCGAGGCATGGCTGGAGGTAGGGGAAGGAGACAGATTTGTCAGTCATCTAAAAGATTCTATGCCCAGAAGAATGGAACGTGTAATAATGCAAAAGGGTCTTGAAAACATTATTAGTGTCCCGAACCTCAACTCCCAAAACAGCCCTTTTTAGGACTACCTAAACTTTTCTAAAAATGTTTCTCGCAGCAACCATTCCCTGCATCATATTGTTGACGAATTCTACTAATAAGGAAAAAGAAAAGGTATCTCTTGGATTCGAATTCAAGACCTGACGAGTACGAATCCCGCGCTCTACCACTGAGCTAATATGAACACACCTACAAATCCATTCGGAAGAAACATGACTTAAATTTTCGGTGTTCGATCATAATGCTACTCATATCAGTTAAAAATGTTGTATTAAACTTCGGATATTCCGAAACCCCGGAGTCTCGATGTAGCAAATTTTTGAACAGACTTAGAATGAAAGTGGCAATGACAATTTTTGAATTTACTTCCATTACCCAATTAGTGAAAGTGCGGATTTATATGATTTCTTTCCTACAACCCTGTCAAGTTTTTATGTTTTTAATATGGTATTTTCACTTTCTATAATTGTGAAATTCCGAAATCTCGACATTCTGGAATTCGGTAATTGAATAATTGACTTTCTGATGCTATCTACTCGACCATCGCTGGTTCTTATAGAAGATATATCACAAAACCTCAGGTTGTAACGGCTGATGAAAAAGAAAATCATAGAGCGAGCTCTCATACAGAGTGACTTTATAATTTCTTCAATTTGTGCTCCCCATCAGTTTCTTCTTAATCATGTATGAATATTTATTTTTACATTTTAGTACGAATTGCTTAAGAAAAGGATGTCTTCAAAAAGTTCTTTATTACGACTGTCTCGACAGTGCAAATGAACAGCACAGGGATTGGGATAAGATAAAGATAAAATAAATTATATTGTAACGTTCCAAGTGCCGCGCCACGTGCTCAGCACGTATAGCTCATAATCAAAATATAAACAAGATAGTAGTGTGTACTACGTGTGTGATACGAGTGTTACAACACAAACAATCAAGAGGAAACGTAAATAGCGCAGACGACAAATGGAGTTTCATCAAGAAGCCACCGATGGAGCTACCAACGATACGAAGGAGGAGTCAGCAGAGTCAGCAGACTCAGCAAATTTAGGGGTATATTCGACCAAATTTCTAATAATTAATAGAGGAGTTCCACAAGGTTCAGTTCTGGGTCCTCTTCTTTTCGTGCTGTATATGAATGACTTCCCTTACGCTTTGGAAACACCAACGGTACTCTATGCGGATGATACAACTATTCTGTCGAGTAATGCAAATATTGTCGGTCTAATGAATGATGTTAACAAAAATTTTGCTATAGCGACATCTTGGTTGATGCGAAATGATCTCACTCTAAATGTCAATAAGACGGAAAATATTATCTTTTCCTTAAATGCTGACATTAAAAAAATGAATAAGTATAACTCCGTCAAACTCTTGGGATTAATTATGGACAGCTCCCTAACTTGGAATGACCACATTGATTTTGTAATATGGAGGTTGACGAAAAGCTTGTATATTCTACGTAAATTAAGATCTAACATTTCGTCAAATTACTTTAAAATGGCTTATTATGCCTTTTTTCATTCACATATATCATATGGTATTCTCCTCTGGGGATCTGCCCCAAGATGGAAAGAGGTCTTTATCTGGCAGAAAAAGTCTATAAGACTGATGCAAGGTGTAACTCCCTGGCATTCCTCTAAAGGATTTTTTTTTAAATTAAACATTTTAACAATTCCATGTTTGTTCATTTTTCATTCAGTTTTGTATGTAAATGCTCATTTAGAGGAGTATACGACTGGCTCCATGCGTCACACATATAATACAAGAAATAGACTACAGTACATCTTACCTAATACAAGACTTGCCAAGACGTATAATGCTTATTATGTGCAAGGTTTAAGATTTTGTAACTTATTACCATTGGAAATCAGAGAATTTCAATCTAAAAAATTTAAACATATCTTAAAAAAGATCTTGATACAGAGTGAAGGGTACACATTTGAAGACATTGAGACGTTTATTGTTAATTTGGATTATACAAAATTTTACTCTTAAGTGTATTGTTTTCTGTAAGCTCTGTGTTGTATAATGTATCTGTACCATATTTATTATATTTAACCATTGTTTAACTGTATATATCCATATCTGACACTTTCATATGCAACTATGTTGCTCTGATGTACTATAAATAAATAAAATACATTATATAAACAGGCATCCACAGTTACGAGCAAAACAATGATTCTGAAAACTGAAAATCTTTTACCGAAGATAGGAGATATTATGTTAGTAACCAATTTATCTAAGCGTAATCAAAATGTGTAAAAGCCAAGGTTCGGCAAGTTAGAGGTAAACGATGGATGGAAGTACAAAAAGGAGGTGTACAGCGAGTGGTACATATACACCAAAATTCGCAAATATTATGCTGTACCAAGTCTGGACGAAACCGTCAATAATAAAGACGAACAATGGTGGATAGAAGAAAAATCATTAAAAGTTACTACTTCTACGGTATTAACATCCCACCGTTACGTAGTTCACACAAACCTAAACAACCCATTAAGCATTTCCCATGTGATGGGTATGGATGAGACTTTCAAGACGAGAAGGAGTGAAATGATAGATACATGGACTAAACATAGCAGATGACATTGAGTTTGTGTGGTAATCGAACAATCTAGTTTAGTTCATCGATGGAAATAAATAAGTAATTTATATAGAAAAACAACTGACGTATTACTAAACAGCTGACTGGAACGGTGTAATTTTAAAACTACTACTAGGTCTAGTTTTCAACTCAAGTATTGAAGAAATAACGCGTTTTTGTAAACAACATATGAAATTTGATTTAAGATATCAGACTCATAACTCGTGTAGTATATCTTCAAAGTCTAGCTGTGTAAATATTAGAAACAGCTTTATTATTTCTACAAATATACGATTCTAAAGGTGATTTAGGAAACCATAATTAAGTAAGTGTCGGAAATTATATTTCTAACAGTGTGATGTTTCTATTTGTTTAGTGAAGCACCTTATGGAACTATGGAATACCTATGTTGGAAAAGTTTGTGGTATATATATATATTTTTGCACTGTGTTACTGTTTTACATGAAAGGACTTTTTAAAGTAGATATTATTAGATGCTACTGGTATATTTTCTGGCTACTTATGGAATAAATAGCTAATGCGAAAACACAAACATTGCTACTGCATGAGAAGTGAATCTATACTATCTAATGGAACTGTATTGAACGGAAACGAACCTAATCAAACCTAATGCTTGAACAACTAACTGTGATTTAATAATGCATAATATAGGACAATTGAAATGTACTACATGGTCTAGATAGATATGTTCTAATGTAGACTAATCTAATGTCATCAATTCTGTTGTACCTGGGTAATGTATTTATGGCTAGAGTGTAAAATGCTAACCAAACTCTTTGTTTCTTATAACTACTGTATTATTCTGTGTTCCTATTGATAAATACGTTGTAGGCCACTAAGTGAAATGAACTTTATTTATTGGGGTACAGGCATACAGGACTGTTATTTAAAATCACTAAAATATAGTGTGAAGCTCAGTATTGATATTTCTTCATTGAAGTTAGTATTATGCGAGTCTTTCTTTCATCACTAGTAATATTTCTTTCATCACCTCTAAAACAATATTTCCACTTCTTCTTCACTTTTCTTTGTTTAATTGTCTACTAATAGTAGAGTACTAGTATTCCAATTTGTTCTGCAATATTCACACTTTGATGTAACTCTAGAATTTCATTTTTATCAAACACGAGATTTCTATTTACCGCATCACTTTCTACCGACACACCTTCATTGGTAATATTGTCTATATTTGCTATCAGCTTACAGGGAGAGTTGGAATTATGTTCGTCAATAATCACTGTACGACCTTCATCTTGTCTTCCATGCTCTTCGTAGCATCAGTTACAGTAGGAAAACTGAGTAAACCAATAAAGGATTTTTCCTTCTCTGAACTGAAGTCCTGTCTATTTACGTTCTGTTGTCCAATACTAGCACCGTTTGACATGAGTTGAATATTATAATTAGCTATTTTTGAAGAAAAAAAATTCTTTATACTTTTAAAGAACAATAGTCTGTGCCCGTTGTAGATTTTATATCTCAGGCCTTGGTGATATTTAAGCTGGAGGATGCGGGAATTGTCACCATATTCCTCTAGACATTTTATTAAGAACTCATCGAATAATTCGGTGGAGATAGTAAAAGCGATCACTATTTGCTCTTGTGGAATTCCAATGGAAATCGGTAGAATTCACCTCGTTTCTTCAAACTTAAAGGGGATTTCTCCCTTACATTGGTTTACTCAACTGTCAGCTATTTGTAATGAATAGCCTTTAAGTTTTGTTTTGTAATTACATCATTTTATTGCCTAAATTTCATTTTTATTGACTTTAAAAATATCAACGGGTATATGTACTATAGCAATATTGGGCATATGTTGTAACTCAATAATGTCTACACACACTGTGTTTATCCTTTGATATTTATAATTAATGTATTCCATATCACTTGTATAGATTAAGTACATAAATATTTACACCAAACACAGAATACCAAAAAGAAATAAAACTAAAAAAAAATCTTCCTTCCACACAACACCACTACTAACAGTTCAACAAACAGAGCTCGTCACCATACAACTGACTTGAACGAGAACCAAACTAGAACTGTCATCCACTCATCCAACCTGTTAAACAATAAGCGCTCTTCATTTCACTAGCTTTCAACGTAAGAGTATGAATTAAAACCACGTTCCGCGTTTAATTTATTATTATTATTTTAAAATTTTCTCTTTGGCTTGTAATTCGATATTTATTTATGAACACAATTACAGTAAGGTAAAGGTAAAGATATCCCCTGTGCGATACGCACGCACCGCGACTAATAAACCTCTTAACATTTTGTAGAAACATTTACCTACACTGGGATTTCTTCAGGATTTTAAGTTCGGGGAGTGTAAAGTCCGAATTGGGAGGGAGTAAGTGGAGTTTTGCACAGTTTTTGTCGATTTGTGATCGCAAAAATTAAGTTTGAAAGTTCTTTTGAGGATTGGGGGTGACACTTCCACAAGGGGTCTGGTGGAATCACTGTACCTAGAGATATTACTACTATATGAATTACGTGTAACCTGTTTCATATCGGCCATATCCTAAATTCTTAAGACGTTTGAGCAAGCACCATATCTTAAACATGCTACGTTTGGTTCTCTCTATTCAAAAGAAATATCTGACATGTAACACAAAATCGAGCTCTTTTATCATTGTCTATTGTAACAATTACAAATAGCATGGTAGAAATATAAATTGTGATTGAGTGATTACTTAGTATGGACAGATCTTAACTGTCTCATAATACCATGCTAGGACCGCGGTGGATCAGTGGTAGAGTTCTCACGTCTGGTTTGTGGACTGCTGTGTTCGATCCCGCCTTGTGCCACGTGGGCTTTGTGGAGGAAAACACCGTGTGCGTGGATTTTATCGGGATTGTCACGCTTCCTCCCACTTGCTTCATTTCACCAATTTTCGTATTATCTTCCATTCGGCCTTAGCCAAAGTTGACAAAAGCCGTAAAATAAATATTAAAATTCAAATACCATGTTAGTATTAGAAGAAATGTTTTGAAACAACGATTTCTACTAACGGAAACCGTCTTTTTCTTTCATTCACACGACCAAGATGATGTTTTTTTTTCTTTACCATCATTTGGACTATAACTACCTCTCCCTCTCCTCGTTTTTTCCACATTCGCCATCATTGTAACTGAAAATAGAGGAAGTTTCACTCAACCCCCTGTCCACATAGATCACAAAATTTTCTGTGAAATTTTCAGGGAAATTCAACTGTAAAATTACTTTCCTTAAAACAATACTACATACTTTTTCAATACTCTTAAAGAATATTTTTGTCTATATGAACTAGAATTTTGAATAAAAATATTTTTTTCCTGAATAATAAAAATTAATAGCACTAATTTGGGGGGAAAGTTGACTTTTAATGGATTCTCTATTCGATCTTTAAGGCAAAATACGTTATGCCAATCATTAGTTTATTGTTTTTTCATGAAAACATATGAAGAGTACGGAGGGGGGGGGGGGCAATCAAAGTCAAATTTTAAAAATTGTGGGAAAACACACATTTTAAGGCGTAAGCACTTGAATTTAAATTTACTTTTGACGTGTACTTACGCCAAAGTGCTTAAAGGCAAAAAATGAATGTACATTCAAGTACTTTTACACCTTAAAATGAGGGTTTTCTCATAATTTTCGAAATGAGCCTCTGACTGTTTTTCCCTGCACTTTTCGTGTGGAAAATGAATCCCAAAATGTGTGGGTAATTATTTCACTTTCCAGTCGTTCTACCCATTGTCGAAAATAATTTCTATACATTTTGTGTATTAGTCCAACTGTAATTACAAAGCAAACAGAACTCAAACATGGATTTCAAATAATTAGAAAAGAGTATTTTCCTATATCAAGCGAAATGATGTATCTTGTCAAATATTTCTGCCACAAACATCCTATTAAATATCATAGACTCTATACTTCTGTGTTCTCTATATTCGCTCTATACTTTGCAAATTGTTCTACAAGCTTTATATGCACATAAAAAGTTTCTTATTTTCCTTGACAAATTATAATTTAGACAAGGCTCGCAGTGGATGATAAAATTAAAATATTTTGTCACTAAACACCGCTAATCAAAGCATTTTCTCAAAATTATATTGTAATATTACATACGTCCAATGGTTTAATCAAACAACACTTCATATAACGCCATTATTTGACCTTAACTAAAAGTTAAGTTTGGCGCCGGGTAGATGCCAGTGAAAACTGTTGTAGCCTACTTTTTGAAGTCAACGACGTTTTAACATTACGTTTAATTTAGAAGAAATATCAGTTTATTTTATAGACTTATTACTTACAACTTATTCCATGTTTGTATGCTATTTCAAAAATATGTTAAACGTTTAAGATATAGTAACATTAAGTATTGCATACAAAAATACGTACGAAAGATTTTACGGAGTTAACATTTTATGTAGTTAGGCGAGTAATGAAATCTTAGCACCGTAGGATTACTTTAACCAATCAGAGCTTGATATTGAAATGCCCATTCACAGTTGTACTGTAAAATGAAAACTTGCGTCCCGGACATCGTTTAATTTCTGCCTGTACAGGAGAGGGTGTTCCTAGCCAGTTCCGGTCAATCCGGAACCGTTGGCAGCCCTAATGGTCAATAAAAAAATAGAAATGCATGAAAATGTTTATATTTTTAACACAATACTTGAAGTAGTAATTAAGAACAATAGAATGAATTTCGACAATTGCCGCTATTAAACAATCATACTCATATCCAATGTTACAAATTAATCGTTAACAGCTTAAATAGAAAGAAGATACCTTACCTTGTCAACACTGTTATTTTTCCCTCGGGCTGACAAAAGTGTTTATTATTGGTATAGTCTTGGTAAGTGTAGTCAGCGCCCTTTAGTTTCCGTTACTCACTACAAATTTATATGACAATTAATGTATTTATATAATTTTTACAATTAACTTAAGTGAATGTGTCATAAAAGATGCTGGTACGTAGTACTGTTGAGTACCGCCAGAAAGAAAAGTACTGAGTGTAGTGTTCTAAAATTTAATTACGCCCTTTTTTCTCATATTAATAAGTAATTTCTGCTGTTCACCCGCAATAGTCTGTAAATATTCCAAATTTATTTAAATCAACTTCCAACCAAGTTGCTACGTTTTATAAGACAGAGTAAAAAATAACAAACTTTGAAGTTTCTGATACAAATGTTAAGCACGAAAGTGGAAAAAAGTTAACTTCATTTAACTATCTGACTACCACAATTCTCGTTACATGCTCCAGAAAACATTTGAAGATGGTGATGTAAAAGAAATTAACTTGAAATGGAATAAAAATTCAGTGTGTAAATAGGCACTCTTTTTCCTTTTGGGAAATGTTATGGTTACTGTTTTTTTCGGAGTATATTCATATTTTAGCCAGATCTTAGATACTCCCTCGGATTGTTAGAACCGTGAAGGTTGGGCTATGTTATTGTTTGTTAGGTTAGCTAAACTTAAGTTAGTAGCCTTGAAACAGTTTTTATTAGATCTAATGATTTGGGAGAGGTATTTAGCACTGCGATGAAATATGTGAAGCATAAACAACAAAACATAAGGTGAAGAGCTGCCGATTTGATGTAATGGTTAGAGAATCGGATAGCTGACTGGGCTAACTGGATTCGTTTCCCGGCAAGGTGACGTTTTCTTAACTTATTTTGCTGAACCAACTTTACTTTCTTTTCTTTGTACCTTTAGATAATTGCTCTCTTTGGGATCCTTTTGCATTCTTCAACATTTTACAAAATTCATAGATAGCAAAATTGGTTTACACTGTAAAAAGTGGAAACACAAAATGGATGAAAGTTACTCCGCTTTATGGAGAGTTAAAAGTCGAAAATTAGCGTTTTGTTGTATTTACTCTTAAACGTGGATATAGTGTAAGCCTTTTAGTGGAAACATCGGTAAAATTAACTCCATTTTAAAGTTTAACATTTTCTTTGTAATGGCTTAACGTGAACTGAAAATGGGTTGAAACTGGTCAAAGTGATTTGTCCGTGAACGTTCAACTTATTTTACGCTTAAAAGTAGGTCATTTTCTAATCGAAGTGCAAGCTAAACTGGCAATTTTGAGGTTACGTACTTTTGTGGATGAAGTTTAAACCTTAGTTGGATATTCTATAATCCAGTAACAGGAGTAACGTTACTTGCTTGTCACTGAACGCCCCTCCATTTTGAGTGCCTTTACGCTGTGAACAGTAAACAGTTCAGTGGTGGACCGAGAACGGCAAGGATTGTATTGGCGGAAAGAGAAATTAAGTTAGGTATAAATCTTTACACTGTAGCAAACGTATCTTTCCTGTTCTCACGAGACAGTCCTCGTAGTTAAATCGAAAACGTGTTAATGATTAACTTCCTTCGCAGTAAAACCCTAGCTATTGATATCACTCGGAAAACCAAAAATACCAACAGCCTTCGTAGCCAAGTGGCAGTCGTTCCATGGGTGGTGAGCGGAACGGTCGTCTTTCTGCTCGCTCGTGTGCGATCGCAGATTGTGTGGTGGCGGTGTCGGTGGAGTGGTTTTGTCCCCGACTCCCGCTTTTTTCCTAGTTGGTGCATCTCGTATTGTATAAAGTTTTTCTAATGGCTACATATGGAAAACAAATAGTGCGAGTAAATACTTTGTCAGTTGACTTCACTACGTTTCCTCAACGCCCACTCATTTTGTCAGTACATGACATGGTTCATGATTGTTTCCGATTAGAGCCTAGTGAAGTTTTAGCCATTGAACTGTGTAACTATTTAAAAAAGTGTACGTTAAATGCGTCAATGGAGAAGTTGTAGATAGAGTTTTACGACAGTGCAATAATGAGGCTATATATATCCAGAACGTACTTAGGTATGTATTACCAGTAGACTTAGATCGACCAGCAGAGCCCAGTTTTCTCGTAAGGACAGTGCCGATAGAGATAACGGATCAGGAGATCGAGGATTTTTTTTCAGTGTATGGCAGAGTTTCTGCCGTCCAGAAAATTTCCTATCAAAATATTAGGTTTGAAGTGTACAGTGGTAAGAGACAGATATTTTTTCCAAGTTAAATCGAGTTCCTCCCAGACATTTGAGATTTTCAAATTTACATTTTCAAGTATTTCCGACTGATAATAATGTACAACAAAATCTCACACAGTCTCTCGAGTATACTCCGATAGACCCTAATCCAACTCCCGCATTGGAAAAAACTTCCACTAATTTTCCTACAATACAACAAAGTTTGCAACAGACACACAGTTTGCCCCTGGTTTTAGGTGAGTCATCTAGCGATAAGGCAGAGTAGACTGCTACCACAGACACAGGGAATCTCAACGAACGTACGCCTGAAGCGTTCGGTGACAGTGATAAACCTGTGGCAGAGGCTATAGAAGAAAAAGAACAAGAAAATATAGCATCGGCTGAAGTGTTGTGTACCGGGATAGCGTCTGATAGTGAATTAGTGTCTGCAGTCGAAGGTTTTCCCATTGCTCCTTTTATTTCTGATTGTGCCAGAGAAAATACTTTCACGACGGAAACAGCAGAACAGTCTGGATCCTTTCTCGTACCAGGTAAAGCGGGTGTAAGTGACAGCGAAGTTCATAAAACCAAGGATATCACCTCCAGTGATTCGGACGAGGGTAATTCCAAGGGACCTTATAAACGTACCAGATATAAAAAGGCCAAGGTAAGTCCGTTATCCATTATTAAAAACTCGAAATACGGAAGGAAACCAAAATTGTAGTTCGGGTTGGAGGAAGATAACGGCTGTGTCCTTCTTATCGGACATTCAGTCGGTGACATACATGCAGTTCTCTTCTTGATCTTCCCGGAACTTTATCAAGACACGGCAGGCCATAACAACCGTAGTCTGCGGCAGAGGAAGGTAGTAGCTTCACCCTTTTCTCCCGACATTCTGTCGGTGACTTTTTTGAAAAATGTTTTTCTTTTTTCCTGGATAAATATCAAGTGCTCGGTGACCCCCTTTAACGGATCCACGTCTGTGTCCAGTGCTCTTAGGCAAGTACATTCTTTAGTGTTTACATTGCGGTCATTGGTTATTCAACATGAAGTTCCAAGGTTACAAAAGCCAGCTCTTTTGGTCGCTTCTTGTAAGCTACTGGACTTTGGAACTCTATTATAAAGAATCCATGACATCGTCCTCTGATTTATATAACTTTCGAATTGGGACCTTTAATACATGTAAAGCTTCGAGTCAGAAATTTTGTCAAACAATTACAAACTTTCTTAGAGACCAGCTTATTCATATAATTGCTTTTCAAGAGATCAGCTGTGTTAATCTTGATATTTATAATTATACTTATGTCAAAAATTATAATGTAGTAGAAAAAGTGGGATGCAGTTTCGCGATCAGAAAAGATATTGAATTTGAAGTTGTCTATAAAAATCCCAACGGTAGAATTTTTGGTATATATATAGAAGGTCTTACCATTATAAATGTTTATTTAAACAGTGGGTCTGACGGTAGACAGGGGCGTAAACAAGTTTTCTTGGAACTAGCCTGCTACCTTCAATCTATTAAAACGGGACACTATGTTATCGTGGGTGATTTTAATTCCATCTATGCACAATCTGCGTCTACATCTAATAACAATTTTAGCCAGGAATTTCGACAGATTATGAACACCTTTCAGTTATCTGAAGTGTGGAAATTTTTTAATCCACACCAAACATTGTATACATTCATCACTTCAAAGTGTAAAAGCAAATTAAATTATGCTCTGGTTTCGCCTCAACTGACACGGAGGCTCTGTTCTATACAAAACTATAAACTGGCGTACTCCGATCATAGTTCTTTGATTTTTGACTTTAAGTGGAATATACATTTATTTGTAAGAAAAGCCTATGTGTGGCGTCTTAATTCTACTTTCTTGATAGATGAAAATTTCACGACACTCACCCAGGAATTGTGGACGGAGACAGATAAATACTATCGTACCCCGTCTACTTCGTTAAGGGTCTGGGAAAAAACAAAAAAACGTTTTCGTAACGCATATAAATCTTTTACTTTTTCTTTTTATGAGGATAAAAGGAAAATGTTAGCTTACTATCAGGAATTATTAACAGCGTATAATGACCAAGCTATGCTGAATTCTGATTACCTTCCTAAAGTAAGACAAACACAAGCACATATTAAGTTATTATTACAAGATAATGTTATAGGTCTAACTAAACGTAACAAATTAAGACAATGTGGTATTACTGAGACGTTAAACCTGGCTAATATTCTTTTAGATCGGAAAAAGAGGGATATTAATTTCATTAAATCCTTCCGCAACGAACAAGGTATTATATTTCATGGTAATGATATTTACTCCGGTATACGTAACCAATATAGGGAGTTATTTCAACAAAACTATGCTCATGATTATGATATATTGAGGGAGTTTGAAATCCCTGGTCTACCGTCTATCTCTACGGAAGATCACGTCGCTTTGCAAGCACCTTTTACGACAACTGAAATTCTTACAGCCATCTCTCAACTTAACTCCTCTTCAATGGGGGGAGAGGATGGTTTTAACGCCGCTTGGATGAAACATAATAAGGAAAAGATAGCTTCTCGTTTAATGTCCATTTTTAACTCCTTTTGGGATGCTCCCCAAGGTGATACTGAATTCTTCACTTCAATTGGTATTCTTCTTAAGAAAAATCAGGAAATGGCTTCTGTTGATAATTGTCGCCTGATTCATCTTCAAAACAGTGATACAAAAACATTTTTTCGGTGTCTGGTGAATAGGCTTCATTCCTTTACCTCAAAATTACTCCATCCTTGTCAGAGCGGTCATAAGGGGACTACTCCTATCTACGTTCAGCTTATGAATATTCGTGACGTATTATTACATGCTAATGCGGGTCAGACGTTGCCTTTTCTTCTTCTTAAGACTGATTTTCGCCGTGCATTTGATAGTGTACAGCACACTTTCTTATTTCAAGTACTCACTCTTATGAACTTTCCACCTCGTTTCTTACAGTTGATGAAATGGGTATTCACAAATCGTTTCGTTAAATTGTCCATTAATTCCGTTGTTGTTCCCAAAATTAAAATTGACGTTGGCGTTACTCAGGGGTGTTGCCTGTCCCCTATATTATATGGTTTGACGTTAGTTCCATTCGTCACCGCCGCTTATTCTTCCCTTAGTGGAATCACTTTACTGCAAAATCCGTTAAAATGCATTGTTTATGCCGATGACACAACCTTTCTCATACAGAATAATCTCGAACTTGAAAATATTGTACACCTTATTACAAAGTTAGAACGTACCTCTGGCATCACATTGAACCCTTACAAAACCCATGCATTAAATTTACAAGCAAATATCACAGGTTCGAGTCTTCAATCTCTTAACGTCAAGCCAACTCTAAATATTCTTGGTGTAGAATGGCATAGTGACTTTGCTACTACAGTGACTAACGCAGAAAGAAGACTTTTAAAAAACTTCACTATTGACACCTTAACTTATAATAAATGCCTTTCTTCTTTACTGGATAGAGCCAGATTTCTCAATACGTTTGTATTCAGTAAAATGTATTTTCAATTGCAGTTGTTTCCAGTCTCGAAATTATTTTGGGCTCAAGTTCACAAATATGTAGGATATTTTCTTTGGTTCAATCAACTTCTTCGTACCCCGAGACCGGTATTATATAAAAGATTGGAAGAAGGAGGTATTCAGTTGAAAAACATTCAAATTCAGGCTAAAGCATTGCTTTCACATAGATTGATTCAGGTCCTATGTAATTACACTGATAACTTTTCTTCGGATGCTTTACTTTTAACTATCAGGGACATAGACCTCAACGCACCGGTTAATATTCGATCGGTACAAGGTCCTATGAGGACTTTCTCTTCCGAGTTGATAGAATTGGTTTACGCCATTATTGGTAAAATAACTATGGAAGATTATTCAGTGAAAGACTTATATAAATATTTTAATGAAAGAGCATTATCAGCTCCTGTTGCACACGGTACTGTTAAGAATGCTGACTGGTCAATGATCTGTAAAAATTTGGCCGTTTTGAAATTTGACTCTGTATTACACCATCATATGTTCCTACAAATCTATCATTTAGAGTATTTTGGAAGTAATCTTTATAAAAAAGGTATTCGAGATTCTGAAGCATGTAGCAAATGTAAATTGAAAGAGACGTATAGCCATAAATTGATAGAGTGTCATCAAAAGGGACCTATTTGGACTAAATTTTTGACAATATTAGGTCGTATTTTACGAGTAAACACGAAAGAAATGACTTGTGAAAATATATTTGCAGAACCCAGTTTCAGGTTGTTTCCACCTGCAAAACAGAAATTTACCATGTGGCTCATAGCACAAACTTTGTTTATTTTCAAATTTGAACATGAATGGCAGGATGAAAATTGGTACGTTGATTTTTTATTGTATAAATATCGCAGGTTGAGTTCATTTAATAAAGAGACTGGTTTTGCTTCATATTATAAGGTGTTATATTAATTATTATCTTCGTTGGTTTGTTATTGTTACGGTTAAGTTTTCCTTTTTCAACTCTATATTGTAATTTTTGTCGATTTATCTTTGCCTTTTTGTATTTGGTTTTTTGTTAAATAAAAAAAATAAAAAAATAAAAAAAAAGTGGCAAGAGCGTCTGATCAGTTTGCTAGCGGACCCTGGATCGAAACCCGACCACTTCAACTATATCTTTTTATTTTTTTTATTTTAAAGGAAAATTACCTTTTATTCTTTTCTATTTTGAAAAATGCTCTGCTTGAATG
>JAGDQP010008850.1:0-11643 GCA_022664845.1 Lepisma saccharinum | reverse complement strand
GATATATATATATATATATATATATATATATATATATATATATATATATATATACATATAGACGCATTTTGAAATTTTACAGAAAGTAAAACGTTCAACCGAAAACTGGCTGAATGTAGGTTAATCCAAAAAGTGGAGGCAGCCCAGCTGCCTCCATTTTCTGGATGAACATTGCGTCTCCCATTTTTACAGTGTATATTATTTTCATTGTACAAATTTGAATTTTATTTATGGCCTTTACGCAGCTAAGGCTCAGGTCGGGATAGGGGAGGGAAAAAATTTGGGAAGGTGTCGACCAAGGCCTATGTTGAAGGTGCCATCTTGGCATTTGCCTGGTGTGACTGAGGAAAACTCCTGGAAAATCTCAGTCAGGATGGTCGGCCGCTGCGATCGGACACACGACCTCTCGAATGCTACACCAACGCTCTAGGACTGAGCTACGGCGGTTCGGTTTTTTCAAAATTTTACAATATTTCACGTAGATTAGACAAACCTGATTTGATTCTTTGTCCGTTATACACGATGCAGCTTCCCCTTCTTTGTGACATAGTTCCTATAGCGAATCAGTTGCTAATGAGATAATTCGCCGGGAATGGGATTCGAAAACAACTTTTCAAGAACTTGAAATACCCTTTAATTATACCAGGTGTCCCTAAAACAATGTCGCAAGGTTTGGAAGGTGATTATTTATATCAAAAAAGCAAGAAAGATCTTTTGAAGAAATTCCGAAATCTGATTAGTTTCGAAGCTACAGACTTTAAAATCACAGCAGCGGCGTCACAAATGACGTCATATCTCGACAAGTAATGGCGTAAGCGTAATCGGCCTACCAAATCACACTCTAAGTAGTATCATATACATTTATTTAAGCTATGCAGTGGAACAGCGATATATCGAACCTCAAAGGGAACGAGAAACCTTCGTATTATTGAGGAATTCGATATACCAAGGTTCAATTTATCAAACTGATTTCTGGGTGACTGCGATGTATAGAGATTTCTCACACGCGCTTTCCTGTCAAACTGGACTCGGACAAGGGAGGCAGGCGAGGTTTCCATGCGATAACAACTGCAAACAATGGTGGGGGCTACCGATTGGAACATGAACGATTGTCTTTCAAAGAACGAGCTGAGTTTCGCCTAAATACAGTACAGTATTATATATTTTATCAAAACAACTTCGATATATTGAGGTTTTCCAATCAAAAAAATCGATATATGGAAGTGTGGTGCCAAGCCAAGCAAGTATGAAAATTCGAAATATCCCTCGATATACAGAGGTTCGATGTATCGAGGTTTCACTGTATTTATGTTTGGCGAAAGCAAATTAGGTGAGATTTTTATGCTTTCTCTATTAACAAATTAGTTCGTTGATAATGAAATTTTTAGGTTGCAAAATCTGTGTATGTGGCAATCCGTCGCTAAAGTAAATTGCCAAGGGGGCACCAAGGCTGGACTTCTGGCCATCTTGGGCCACTTTCGTCCTTTGTTTATTTAAATTTAAATTATTTATGAGGATTGTGAGGATATATTGTTTGCGATTGATCCGACTGCGCACCAGAACACAGGCCCCGCACCAAGCAAACAGACTGAAAATCTACATAAGCCTTAATGGAAAATATGTTTCCTGCTAAATGTCCATAATGGTTTAGACCAGGAAGTACGCAACAGAAGTCCAAGACCTGTAATGAGTGGGTAATTAATGCAAGCTATGTTCTCAAGAAGGATGTTATTTGTTAATTGTTAAGGATAGCCTTAATAAATTAAGAACTTCTTAGACTGAGAATGTAGTATAATTAAGGTGTGTATAAAAAGTGAACAAAAAATGCCTTTGTTTGACTAAAATTCTTCATACATAAAAGATATTTTCTCAACCAGCTGTAGGTATTCCATTTAGGAATGTTTAGGAAGGGATCAAGAGAATTATTTTTGGGTTATAAAGGTTTCGTAATTGGTCATCTTCTTTCTTCTAATATGTTATGTCTTCAGCTGCTCGTACGTTAACTGTTTGTTGCTAGTCTTTTTATGTTGTTCGATTATATGAATTTCCAATTGTTTCGTTATCTTCATTTTACTCTATGATGATTATGATAGTTTAGGTGACATTCTATAAATTTTGAAACTTGAGTGACTGCAGTATCAAAATTTGTTTTGTTTACTTTGATCTTTTTGAGGAAGCGCTCCTTGCCAACGAATATGTGTCCATCAATGGATTTTATTACGTTAAAGTTACAAGTTAACAATTCTTCAATCAAAAACTGCTTAAATAGATGTATCGGGTACTACTTCGAGTGTGATTTGCTAACTCGACACCGCTTACGTCATCATGGTTAATGCTATGACATCATTTGTGACGATGCGCCGTGTTTTTCAGCGCTTGTATCTCCAAAACTAATTTTATTTCGCAATTTCTTCAAAAGAAATAATAACTTCCCGAAATTTGCATCATTATTCCCTGTATATAAGAATAAAATGGGTAAAAATCGTTATAACTTATGTTGTTTTTCATAATTCAAGGAACAAATGAATATCGATAGGGAAATAATAACTAACAAGTTTTGATGCACAATTATTACTTCAAACTGAATGAGAATTTCATATACGCCACAGATTGATGCATATCAACAAATGAGACGCTTTTGATTTGTTTTTTCAGTGAGCTGTCTCACAAAGTCCGTCGTCGATCCTAAGGGCGCGAAAACTGTCTATTTCTATGCAGTGATAGAGGCTATGAACACGACGCGTACCAATAAACACCAAGTTGCATTCTGTTTAAAAGGAAGCTCGATTTATATCTGGGTCCATCGTTGATGGAGAGCCTTTTGAAGATCTTGCAGGTTTCATAGAGAAAGGCAAAAGCGAGTAACACATACACCCAGAACGTGCCACATATACTTAATGGGATTAAGGTTTGGGAACCTTCTTGATACACTAGTCTCCGAGTATGGTGCTCTTCCACGCACAGATAGACTAAACGTTCTCGTTGGAAACAGGTATTAACTTTCAAAACGAGTCAATGAACACGTTCATCACGATCCAAGATGTTATCCTTATACCGCTGAAATATGTTCCAGGTCCAGTTAGTTCCCTGCGTCTTTTCAATAGAGATATCTTTTGAGTTCATATCACATGCGCTCTTGCCAACTTTGAATTCTCCCTACAGTACTGTTGGGTAAGTGGTACAAACAATATTGGTCTCATGGCAGAACTTAGCCATCTGCGAGCCTCGCCCGTTGATAAAGTGTGTCCGATACCAACTATAACTTCTGTACGTAGTTCAATTAATTCTTTGACATACATGTCGGAATATCAGTCATCAATGACTAATATTACATGCAATCTGAATCCACTATACTTTGTGATTCCCTTTGTGTCGTCTGGAAAGTATTCCCTACCATTTTCACCACCGAAAGACAGGCATTAAGCCCACATCAATCTAACTTAGCTTTGCTTCTAATTTTTCGATGACACTCCACCGGCACTCATCGATCAAATGAACTCTCGAATTTAATACAATACATTCTTGCTATATACATTGCGATCCGACTCACAAACCGTCTAATGTAAACCTTACAAGCATCCTCACACAAGCTCTCAATGCCTCCGTGGTCAATCCTTAGTACACTAACACGTACAGTGGGCAGCATTGTTGCAACTATTACGTCACATGACTTAGGAAAGCAACTATCTATATTAAATTCTGTCTTAATATTTCCCCGTATATTGTACATAGTTTGGTGATTATTGAGAAAACATCTTCACAAAAGTTTTTAAGAAAATGAAACATCTTTAAAATGGTGAATTTCGGATTATACAATTTAGTTTGCTTTAAACCTAATAATATCTAAATGGATATTGCTTTACTGTGTAAAGATATTAATCAGGGAATTAGTTGGTAAGAAATGTAATATAGTGTATTATGATTTTGACATTGGAAAACATATTGAACAAATATAAACGCCATATAGAATAAATGGAACCTTTAAATCTATTTCGGCTATAATTTATATTGGAATGTACAATAGTTAGAAGCATTGGGTTTTACTTATGCTATTGAACCCATAAATCAAATCTAAATATTACATGCTTCTGGTCACTCCGTTGTACGTCCGTTTGTGCTCTGGTCACTTTCTGTTATTTCTACCTCGTAAAACGATTTCATTGATAACAACGATAGTTAAATCTGCAGAATTTATTTCATATTTCTTTTTACTAATTGAATATGACAATAAATACAACATAAAGATGTCATAACTTTATTTCCTAATGTAAATATTATTAGGTAGAATCAAGTATCTAGGCGTAGGCAGTTATTTCTAGCTCAAATCAAACAACATAAATAATCAGAAAAGTCAAATAAAGACGACTAAATTTTACTTTAACTTATTACTAATTTCAGAATGAAACATATCTTCTCCAGAGTAATCACCAGGTAGTAATATCACTGCAGAAGTCTTGTGCAGGAACACAACGTGAAATCGGATCCCGGAAAACCAATAATTCCCTGAAGAAACTTCATGTTTAATTCCAATGCAAATTTAAGAGACTGAGAAGGTTCTTCAATCAGGATGTGAAATCAAGATCTTAATAAGTAACGTATTAGTCGCCATAGTATGACTTTTGAACTTTTTATCCTGGAGATCCAACGCTACTTCAATTTCCTTTTTTCGTTTTCTCTTGTTCCATTTATTTCTACATCTATGTCTTTTCCAGTGCTACGCGTATCACTGCTTGTAAGTAATGATACTACGGGCACAAATCTAATTGCTCTACTGCCTTCCTCGTTCTGTTAATTCTTCCTCTACCACTTCTGCTATACTTTTCCTCCTTCTCAGCCAATGTCATTATCCTCCTTTCCTGAAGAAGCGTCAAATTATAATCTAGTTAGTATCTCTGCCAGAAGAATGGAAAGATGTTTTGATTCCAAGAACAGGACCTGGAATCCTGATACCAATTACAACAGCAGAAGTTGTACATGTACATGAGTCTCCCTACTTTTCGATGCACTTCTTCCAACAGTCCACAAGCTTGAGTATTTCATTGAAAAAGATTTTTGGCTGGTCGCACAATCATTTATGCACCACTTCCTTCACTTCGTAAAATATCTATGAGTAGTCCAGAAGATGATAGTCAGAAGATGTGAGATCTGTACTGTATGCACCGGGTTCCAGGACTTCAAAACTGATTTTGTTTTGCCAGCCTTTGACTGCAGCGTACACTGGTGACTGTAGACACCTTTTCAAATAATGTTCCAGTACAGGCTCCTTTTAGGTCACATGAAACAATTTACATTTTTCCTGCTGAAGGTTGTGTTTTCAATTTCTTCTTCGCCAGTAATCCCAGGTGTTTGCACTTCATACTCTGCCGTTAGTATTGCGACCCAAAGTGATTGATTCAGATGTCATCTCATCCGCGACTATTCTAATATCTATATATATAAAGCATTCGTCTTCATCGTTGTGGTGGTCGAATAAACGTTTACAGAGCTCCAGATTGTTTTGCTTATGCTCTTCGGGAAGATACCTTGGCACGCATCTCGCAGATACTTTATGGAAACCAAGTTTACCGTGGATGATTTCATATGCAGAACCATACGTATTTGCAGAGAATATTTAATCTCATCAGTAGTCACTCAGTCAGTCTGCCAGAATCATCTCTCGACATTATGTAATCTTGCCGTCAGTGGTGGAGGTTAATGGGTGTCGTGCACCCTCTTTGTGCATCAGGTTTGTCCGTACATCATTATACTTGTTGATCCAGTCAACACCACTTCTGCACGGTATTGTGCTACAAGTTACAATGAATTCCAGCTCCTGATACACCTTCAGACCAAAGAAATCCGACTATTGCTCTCTATTCTTCCTTGGTGCACACTGCCAGCCGAGCGACCACGTTTACTCTGTAACAGAGCTCTGTAAATGAAAAATGGAGCAATTTTGATAAAACCTTGGTAACATAGCTAGTGGAGTACTACACTGTAGCATGACAGCGGAGAAGGCAGTGTAGCCAACTTAAAGGAAGTTATATCTAAAATATGGGTAGTTACTTATTTACATTCATAGAATACCTTTTAACTATGTCTCCTGAAAGATCGTGGAGTGGAATTCAATGAGGTTGCCTCTAAAATAAGAACAGGATATAAAGTTGGACCATCAATAACATAACGTATTAGTAACTATGGCACGACGTATTAGTAACTTCTTATTCTGAAGAATTTCCTAACTACTTAACTAGAGGCAGTAGTTTTAATGCTACTACAATTTTCTTCTATTGTTTCCTCTTGTTCTATCTATTTCTACATCTACGTTTCTTTTCCAGTACTACGGGTATGACTGCTCTTAAGTAATGATACTACTGGTACATATCTAGTTTCTCCTACTGCCTTTCATCCTTCTCCTAATTCTTCCTCTACTACTTTTTCAACTTCTGCTATTCTTTTTCTTCTCCGTCAATGTCGTCGTTTTCTTCCTCTCCTGAAGAAGCTGCGCATAGTTATCTAGCATCACTACTAAAAGGACAGTAAAATGATGTAAATACAATAATAGAATCTGAAATCCTAATACCAATAAACTAACATAGTGGTAGCTAGTTTACGTCTTCAACTTCGTACCCTAAAGAACTGTCAAAAATACTCTAATATCATGGTTACGTGGCTGAGAGGAAGCCTTGATTCCAGAAGCAGTGGGTGGAGTAATGAGAGAACGAAACCAGTTATTCCAATTAAAACAACGCTGAATTGATTGAATGTGAAGTGAATTTCGACGTCGAGTGATGTCCTGCTTCATATATATTATTATCTGCTTCTTACATATGTGAAGAAAACATAGTATTTAAATCGTGTGTTATAAAATATATTCTGTTTTATTTTCCTTCAACCTAATAATGTTATATGATTTGAGAAACTGTATTTCTATTAATTCAATTTTTTAAACATTCTAAAAGTAAATGATTATGTCTTTTGTATTTGTTATTGTTTTTGTGATTTCTTAATTTTCCAATAGAACTTCCTGGATACGGCATTTTGTATGACACAAGAGTAGCCCAGTTACAAACACGGACAGGTCCACTTTGCAAAAATTTTCCAGGAGCGTGCAAAAACTGTTCACTATAGATAAAAAGCATTAATGTTGTTACTTTTTTTTTATTTTGATACCAATATGTAATTAAAATTGAATGTGTAACAGATGTTATACATTATATTAAAAGTTTTTTATTTACAAAACATAATTGGACGTGGCCGTTTTTTAACAAAAACTGCAGACATGAAACTATGAAACTGATTCCTTGAGGTTGGTTTATAAAAAGATAATACACTTAATAAAACGCATTTTAATTACAAGCTTTCTGTGTTACATTTTTAGCACATTTTTTAGTTTTTTATAGAAAAATTGTTAATTGACAGTTTCCAGAACTTCATCGTACTCATCGTTATTGTTGGTTCAACATTCACACAGATCCTCTTCTTCGTTTTCTTGTTGTTCTGCGTGATTGACTGAAAACTGTGCTGTGATTGGCTACACTGGACCTGGACATGTTTGAAACTAAGCGCTTGTAAAGCTGGCCGTGTTTTGTAAAGAAGTCACGTATTTAAATGAAGTGTACACGGGAAGAACGATCAAAATCCATTTTTGAAAGTTGTGAGAAAACAAACGCATTTTAAAGTGTAAACGCTTCAAGTTATTTTTGGTTTGGACATATTTGCTTGAGGTCGAAGACATGCCTAGGTCAAAAACATAAGTTTAAATTCAAGTATTTACACTGTAAAATGCGTTTTGTCTCACAACTTTCAAAAATGAACCATGATCGATTTTCCCGTGTACCCTTCAAATGCATTTTTAACACGTCTCTGGTCGTTTTTGTAACGAAAAAAGATTTAGTATTGCATAGAGGGTGAAACCACCTGACGGAAACAATGTCTAACTCATTTTGTGACAAAAATGGACCTGGCCGTGTTTGTAACTGGACTACAGAACTACCAGAAAGAAGGAAGAACGTAAAATATTTATTTGAGAAATTTATGCTTGTTTATATAATATGTACACTGAGCTTATATATATAAGGCAACTTTGAATTTTTATTTGTGAGTTGTACTTTGTATTCTGGCACATAAGTAGCCTATATTATTTAAGAACCACCGAAGACCTAACTTTATTTCAAGTAATTGTTCTTTAAAACTCCTGTAGACTGATGTAATCAAAACCGTTCGATTTTAGTGAGAACTCCATATGCAAAGTAATGTTTTTGTTTTTCTTTTACCTCATTAGCAATGTTTATAATGAAAGCATCGCTGTTCATCCTGTTCTAGATGTAAAACAGTCGATAAGAAAAACATGAAACTTTATGTGAATATGGTTAAGGACATGTGGACAAGAAATATTAAATTAACGCTTCCAATTCAACACCTATCCACCACCCTTATACCCTGATCTCAACCGCAGAGATTTCTGGTAATGGGGATAACCAAAGAACAGGGTTTATCAAGGGAACATCAACCACGTACCGGTCTGAAGAGAACCATAGTGGGTGTGATATCCAGCACAGGAATGAAAACGCTTCGTACAACACGCTGTTCTATGCTTGAATTTCAGCTCCAATCTTACTTAAGGTCTTTAGGCAACTTTCGCTGAACCGAATGCATGATTATGCGAGAATTGATGGAATGAAGAAAGTAGAAGGAAACGGCCGAGGAAACCCACGCACGCGGTTTTTATACACCACAAAGTCCACGTAACATGATCTGGGATTGAACGGAGGACCCCACTCACCACAGGTGAGCATTCTACTACTGAGCCAACGCTACCCTACTATATCTGTTTCAAACAGTCCTGAACAGAGTTGGGTGACATTTTGAACATATTTTGTAGCCTGAAGGAGTTTCGTACACAAAGAAACTTACTGTACGTGATCAGTAAAATGTATATTATGTAAATAAATCGTAAATACACATTAAAACTTTAATTATAAACAATGTATAATAAGGCAAAAAATGTCTTCATGGTGGAATTCCCACGAGATATCACTGTTTTTTTTACCTCATCCTAGAGGAATTTTTCTGCGTTTTCCAATAGTGTATGCCTCATTTCTGCATCTGGTCTTGCTTTTGAGATATTTACGGTATTACATAAGTATCCTAAAATTTTATGTGATGAGGTGAAAAAAATCTTTTAAGATGGAGTTTTCACGATATGCCACTGCTTTTATTACATAATTCTAAAGAAACTTTCCTGCTCTCTCCAATGATGTAAGTCTCATATCTGTGTCAAGTGTTCCTCGTGAGATATTCATGGTATTTTGTTGCGATGTCCACACCATTTTATATAATAATATCAAATCACAAAAGGATTTCCAGATGGAGTTCTCACAGAAGTCCCACTCTTTTTATTACATCATTGTAAGGAAACTGTTCTGCTGTTTTCAACGGTGCAAGGCCCACATCTGTATCTGGTGTAGACATTCACGGTATTACGTTCCAAGATGTACACCATTTTAGAAACTGCTTTTTTCGTAATCATAAAGCCATATCTCAAGAACTACGGAATTTTATCACAATTTTGTTATCAAATTTGTTTTTATCTGATGAATTTTACATAAGAAACACCTAATTTTGTCTTTGACAATTCATGAGATATGACTTAAAATATAAAACTCAAATGGGTGTGTCTCCGCAAAGTGCCGGTCGAGACAGCATTTAAGGACAATGCATGTTAAATTCGAAGCACTGTAACTCTGGATACAGGTGCCCTAAAAGCTTGTAACTTGGAATTTAAACTAACACCACTCCAGGGTTGCCAACTTTAAATTGTTTAAAGATTGGACATTTTGATTTATTTCAGTTTGGAAACCGGGCCTGCAACACTTGCTTGCTGAGATTTTGGTATTTTGAGGATTACCTCTAATCATAATATTGAGCAAGCAACACACTATAAATAATTACTGCGCGCAGGGCTTCAAATTCAAAAGATGTGATTAAATTTTATTTCCTCAGTACAAAAGAATCTGAAGTCATTTAAGACATGTTAAGTATTGACAACAGAATGTAATGAAAACAGAAGTTATGATTGAGCTATAAATTTTGGGCTTAAACTGCCACAAAAGAATCATGTGGTGTATACCAAAGATAGTTGAAAAATATAATACAAAGGAAGTTACACTATTTCAAAGTTACTACTTTCAGGATTAAAAATTTACCATTTAGTAAGTCATGATCAACCTAATGCCCATTTATCTAATACGTCTGTGTAAATTACATTGTGGCTAAAACTGAAAGAAAACGATATACACAAGATGAATATTCACTGATATGATAAATAGAATGCTGTTCTCAAAGAAATAAACAAAAATAATTAGTGAATAGGAAGATGCAAGAGATATTTTCGGTTTAAAGTTTGCAATTTAGCAACCCTTATAACGGACTGTGTATAAAATTATACAACAAGGTTTGAAAATAAATAAATATAATGTTATTCAAAACTGAAAAGAAGTTTTACCAGAAGCAGAATAAGCTACAATTAGAGCTTCAAAACTACTTACCAACTTTAAAACGTGTGAGTTTTCACTAACACAGTATAAACCTTTATATTTAAACTTAAACTTAAACTTCCTTGCTAGGAAATACGCTATTCACCATTAAAAATGCAACACCGAGAAAGGGAGAAGATAGCAGCCCCAAATTTGGTAGATAGGTACCGTAAGGTACAAGTAACAAATGACTAAACCTTCCTCTCTGTGCGGTGTGTGACAAGGTGGCGACAGCAGAACAGAATTGCTCAAGGTCAGTAGCCTGTGGGACAACCATAGGCGTTCAGAACGGCTGCAATACGGCGAGGCATAGAGAGGATGAGCTCTTGGATATCCTCCTGGTGTATGGAAAGCCATGCGTTCTCGCCATGATGCCACAGATCATCAACTGTAGCTGGGGTAGGCCGCTGGCGTGAGAGGCGTTGTGGAATCATGAACCAGACGTGTTCAAATCAGCGAGAGATCAGGTGAACTCGCCGGATATCACGTGCATAAAGCGGATGCGCGTTATCCTACTGGAATTTGGTCCCTGGCAGGGTCTCCACTAAAGGAACCACAACCGGGTCTAGCATATTGTCGATGTACTTTTGACTGGTCACATCTCCATCAATGCGGGTATGGAATTCAATGACACCCTACGCAGTACCGGATCTACGTGGCCATGCAAAAATTCAGGCTTCGCCCAGTCGTGCCACTGTAACACCAGATACGGATGCGAGCATCATCACGGTACATTTCTAATTTATGGTTGTATTTGTAAGTAAACCGGGGTACTAACATCCACTTACCAAAATGGCCTCCATCTTACCTGACGTCACACGCCAGGAAACAGCCTATCAAAGCAGGGCTTACAATGAAAATCCACAAACACGAATAAAACATGAAACTAAACGACACACTAACGATCATCGGGATAGTACAAATTAAAATTAACAATCAAAAGGTAAAACTAAATATATCTAATCCTTATCAACTACTGATTCCCAGAAATAAAGAATCATAAATCTAACCAATCATATGACGCTATAAATCACGTCTAGGGAGCCACTAAGAAATATGAACGACACATCTTGAAGCGCCAGCCGAAAAATAAGGTACCCTAATCATAGAGTCCAGGAGAAAAATA
>JAGDQP010008849.1:42026-61376 GCA_022664845.1 Lepisma saccharinum | reverse complement strand
GAATCTTCTCGGGTTAAAGAGAGAAGGAGCATCACTAGCTAGAATAAGAAAGTAAACAGTGTGTTTGCGTTTGGTCTTTAGGATAATAATAAATCAATTTAGTTCAATGTTTTCATTGATCTTTCTTTATCGTTATCTTTTTCTTCATGCCTTCGTCTCTTCCTCTTTTCTTGTGTGTTTCTCTGTTACTCATTCCCTCTCCCATACACATTATGTCTCTACGTGAATATATGTGTGTGTCTATTTATTCTATATCTGCGGATTATTATAAACATTAGTTCATTCGTTTCGTGAGGAAAATTGCCTTGTATTATCTCAGTCAGGAGAGACAACTATCCCAGAACCTCCCAATTACTAAGCCAACCCTGTATCAACTGAGCGACGGTCACTTGATCGATCTCGGTCGTGTTGACCCGGTACTAAGAAGCAATATTCCGATGAACAGAGCGACAGGTTTACATATTATACTCGTTGGGTTAGCATCTTATTTATAGCTTTTAGGCACATATGGATAACTTGGGGCTAAGGTTGTGCGAAATGCGATAGAGAATCGGCCAGGTCTTAAATTGAAGATACCTTCCCGGTACGTGCCTAGTGTGGCTGCGGAAAACAATGAGAATATCTAAGCCGGGCTGTCAGCCGCTGGTACCGAACCGAGGACCCCTCGAATACGAAACCCACGCTCTACCAAGTAAGGTACGACCGTGCTCGGAACAAAACATACTTGTATTGATGTTTATTACATACACACACACAAATATTTGTCGGGAAAGAGAAAAATCTTAATTTATCTCAGATATTTTTCTTATGATGCTCAAAGATCCATTATCGTATCTATTTCTGTTGAATATATATAGGGAGAGAGAGAGAGAGAGAGACAGAGAGAAATTACATTTACTAGAGCTTCGCACGCAACATATTGGTGTATCTTGCTACTAACATTTTTGTAAATGATAAACGTAAATAACATCTTATCAGAAATTATAAAACGTAAATATTGTGCCCCGATTTTAAGAACTGTTAGAAACAGATGTTTTCTCTTGTCTTTCGTGTATAACATTAGTGTTCTATGGAATACTGGATTCATTAAGAAAGAAATAATTACCTGGCAACTATAGGTTTCAAAGTTAATTTTCGTTTCTCTATGTTCGGTAAGGATCTTTACTACTGGACAATTGAAATTACACTTTTCAGTAAACTTCAACTAGTGGCCCACCTAAAATACGAATAGTGTTAGGTTTCCTTTTGGTGTTTGAAATTCCACTTGCTTAAGTTTTTTCGTTGTTTGCTACATACTACAAGAAATCATAAATATCTTTCCAGAACCCAGGACATGTGATAATGTTTTCAGTTAAAGAAAAGAAAATTCCAACCCTTGCTCGCTCACTCACACTCTCTCAGAATCACACACCGCCGACTCAACGTTAGTTGGGTGGCCTATCTTCTAGGCTTAGAGAAAAATCGTGTATACCAAAGTCATGTGAACATAATTTTGGCCATGATAGTACATAGTTTGCAGTTACTCTGGCAATTCCTATACTCAAGCTATGATACAAATTTCTACAATTAGAACATTCTTGTCACTTGAATTCTTATTTACACGTACGTTTTTGTTCAAGTATAAAATTTTATAAACAGTACCAAGATAAAGAAATATGAACATTGAAGTTGAAATATTTTCTATAGCTTTTTTAACCCAACAATTGGTAAAACTTTCAGATTAGAACCGCTAGCTTCTATTTGATATACCAATCTACTATGTCTTATTTTCATACACACTGTCTCATTCAAGTTTGTCCAATCTCAACGACCCTAAAAAAAAGATTGCGTAAAATAACGTTGTTCCTACTTTCTCCTTTTATGGTAAACTAAGCTGAGGTTGTTTCTAATGTTTTTCTCAAAACCATTAAACCTTCCTTGTACCAATTTAAAGTTTGTTTGTGGCTGACTAGATAAAGGTTAGCTTTACAGTTCTAAGTACATTGTACAGAAGTACGTAATAAATAACTTATTTATTTATTCGCTAACGCTAAAATTTCTATTCCACAGGTACTGCATATGGTTAGTATGGATATTCATAATTATTTATGGATGCATTTGCACGAATATAGCAGGATAAAAACTTCAATACGAAAATGCATTGCAAATATCTAATTTCAAATGTAGAACCTTACGTATTTGTCATCATTACAAACATTTATTAATAATTCAAATGCACGGTACTGCAGTTTAAAATAAATTTTCAAAGAAGGATATTGTCAATAACAACAACATACAAAAAATTTATCAACAAATAATTGTGTGCAAGTGTGTTTGATAATTGCTGAAGACATTACATAAAATTTCAATTATAAGTGAGTTTTCTTTTCTAAATTGTGTGCAGTCTCTCCTTGTTTAAACTCCGGACCTAGAAACTAGAAATTGTCCAGGAAGCTACTCTCTCAGAATTAAAGCTTAGAATGTTAAGGCTGCAGATCACCCCCGCCATCTTGGTACGCACTATCCATTGATTAACATGGAAATTGTTTTACTCGTCTTATACTTTTCAGGAGTATAGTTTTAACTTCTGTTTTCACCCAGTTTATCGTCATGTTCTCTTTTACTCATGCTATTTTATAGAAATGCAATATTTTACACACGAACAGTATAATTTGCCGTTAACATATTGTGATTTATATAGCAAACTATTAATAATACATTATACTCATATATTTGGAGAAACTTTACAAACCAAAACTATACAAGAGTCAAAATAACCACCAAGACAAATTTTGTGAAAGCAGAACTTAAATATTCTACATCCGAGAGGCATAAAATGAGTAAAACAATTCCCGTGTAAATCAATGGAAGGTGCGTACCAAGATGGCGGGGGTGATCTACAGCGTTAAGCAGCAATTTTGCGAAATTCTTTGCCTGAGAGGAACAACGTTGGTTTCCTGCCCAATTTTCGAATTGACACTCATAGAACATCAAAATTAAGCTAAAGCCTCTTCTCTAGAATTAGGTCAAATCATATTCAGCTTTTTGAAACTTTCTTGGTCTAAGGATTAATTTCAGGCCCTAATGGGGAAAACTGGAATTGTAAGGGCTTCTAAACTTTCTGACGTATCTTTTAAATAATTGCCGGACATGAAAGCTCGAAAGTGAACAATAAGTTTCGCTTCCAGAATTTGATCAGACCATTTATAACATCTTTCCTAACAGAGCTTATTAGAGGTAAAAACGTGGCTAAATCTGATATAGGAATCAGACTAAAGTTTTTTTATTTTGGGACTTGCTTGAAACACTGAATACGAATATCACTTTAGGCTATGGAAATTAAAGGAGATTCGTCTCCTAGGGAGACACAGGGAAAAGAGCAAATATGATGTTACGCATGTGATGCTAATTACAACACAGGACACAACACTAATTTATACGAATTTTATGAATTTTGTACCTGACGGGGACACAGAGGAAAGAGTGAAGAGCAAACATATCATAGGATCTCGACAAAAAATCAAATCACCCTTTTCTTGGCTCACAGAATAAAACATTAATTTTTAGAAATTGAGAAATTTCGTCCTCTAATGGGATACAGATGGAAGCTGAAAGGAAGCAAACATGATGCCGTAGGATTGGCTCCAAAATCACTTTTGGGGTTGTGTGGATCTCATAATACGAGACATTTTGTTTAGAGTATACTCCTATGCCATAGGTTGCTGGTAAGTAGGAATGTTAGAAAAGTCCCTTAAGGAAGGAACGATCGGCTTCAAACTTAGAGATTTAATTTAATTGACGCATCTTAGATGAAAAGATTGAATTGATTCATTTTTCGAATCGGTAGAGACAGAAATTCGAAATTGAAAGGAAAGGGTTTCTCTAGAATTGCTTCAGACCATTTTAACTTTTTGCTAAAGTTTCTTTGCTTTGAAGGAGTGCCGAGTGGAAAATGAATAACTCTGATGTAGGGTTCAGAAGAAAACGTTTACCCAGTTGTTTTCTTAAGTTCCAGATTTAGAATATAGTATTAGTTTGTGTGAATTCGAAAAATTGTATTCTCCACGGCGAAAAGAGGGAGGAGGACAGCAGAGTGTGTTGGAGGGGGGATATAAAATTGTCAGATCGAGACAAAAATGAATGGCGGATATTTTGGGAGTCGCCAAGTGTGAATATGATATTAATGCATTGAAATTCAAGGATATCACGTGAGATTCGATAATCTATGTCACTAACGGAGTAACTTATGCATACCTGCTCAGCAACAAACTAATTTATCCCTTTCCTACTTCATCCCAACATAGAAACTGGAAACTTGAACGATTTGGATAGCACTGTAGTAATTGAAGTACATTCAACATTCGCAAGAGTGTGTAATTTCTGATTCATTTCGATTACCTCATTTTCTCATTTATAAAATTTTTATCTCCAGTCAAGCTTATTGCAAAGCATAGCACTAACATACTATTTTTTATAATTGCGTCAACTATGTATAACTTCGATAATATTAATAATATACGAAAACCTCTCCAGGTTCATCAAATGCGGATCTGCGGTCACTCGATATATATTTCCCACTTGAGCTCGTTCAATGAGATACCCGTTTATATGGTAATATACTCTGCTGGATACACACGCATACAGATTAAGCGTACTAACAAGCTATCACCCTTCCAAAATGATGTGATTCTCTCTCTGCTGAAGTGTGGTAGATATTTCCCGCTTCCTCTAATGCGTAACTTGTAGGTGAACCAAACTATCCACGAAATTTTCAATAATTGAACATATGTGCATCTGTTTCTCTTCCGCATTCAGTCCCCATTTCAACATCCTGTTTCGACATTATTAAGCTCCATAATCTTCTCGAGTGGGTGCGTTTGGAAATTGGCCAATATATAGTCTATAATACATGTGAAATTGCTTCTTCCATATGTGGCTACTGTTTACTTTTTTGCTTTACATTCTTTTCTTTTTCATGTCTGCTTTTGCAAACCTGTTAACTAAAAATGCTTGTCTCGTTCCATCACAAACTGAATTACGTTAGCTTAGAACAGCATAGACAGCCCTGTACAATATTCAATACACATTACGTTCAATCGCTGATTTAATTCTTCATAATGAATGAACATTTGCTTCAGTTTTGAGATGAAAATTGTTTTTCACTCGCCGCCTCTCTCTCCAGAACTTCCTCCCTTTGTTCATAGTTTCAGTTTTTCTGAACACAACGACTCATTTTTCTTCAAGAGGGAGGGGCGGTTGTAATGTTTTGCTGATATCTTTGAAGCGCACTGAATTTATTCACCTGATCCACTTTTATTACTCAAAGTCGATTAACATACAAATAGCGAAGTCAAATTTTCAGAATTATATAAAACAAAAAGAAGTTTTGCTTTCGTGGCTTATACCTTGTACGTAGAAACCTAAAGACTCCCACCTAATTATTACCTTTAGAAATATATATGATATATAACCATTTACCCACATAAAAGTCGTAAATGCTAACTTTCAGAAAAAAGTTTTTGTAACAGTCATTATCCTTTTGAATGTTTATATTGATGAGCACATTTATTGTTTTAAACATAATAAATACTCCATACGTCGTATACTACAAAGAACACGAATTGCAAAGCGTGATTATTTGGAAAGAAAGAGCAGGGAAATTCCAAAGAGCAAACAAGATTGTCACACTTTTCTATTTTCTTTTTAAACTGAAACTAAATATTTGATCAGAGATAAATCATTCTGTCTGCGACGGCTTCTTTCTTTTTAGCACTTGGGATTAGTGATACATATATATATATATAACATTTTACTGTTTGTGATATTTCCATTTGTTTCCCGAGCAGACAGTGTTTGATTTATTTCTTGTGGGTGAATAACAGATCGATTTCCCAGTTGACTAGCTTGTATTCTGGTGGGAAAGGCCTGTTGCTGTTGTTCTTTTTTGAATAAAAGGAATCAACCGAGAATCGAAATTGTTCAGGAAAAGTATAAGCGAAATAAAAAAGAAAACAAGATTGAAAGATAAAAAGAAAGAAAACTGGGAAATGAGGAAAAGGAACGAAAGTTTTGTTACTTGACATTCATGGAACAAAACTTATTTCAAGAATTGTCACGTCGTTTTCTTTTGTTACATTCAACTAAAAAATAAAAATACTCAACTATTGTTGTAATTTTGTACTAGGAAGTTCTAGATCTGGACAAGAAATAAATGAAGATGTCGTGTTTGTTTCATAATGAGAATTCTATAAGTGCGAACAATATTTTATTGTTCTTGCACAATTTTCATGATTTAATTTAACTGAAGTTATCTTTTATACAAGAAATAAATAAAAAGAAACCAAAGAAACTTTGGTAAACTTTATTTTTATATGGACCAGTCTAGTAAGTTTGGACTTATGCCCGTCACGATTTGCCTTTCCACACCCATGCCCCTGCCTGGACTCGAACCCGGAACCTTCGAGTCGATGGCCTACCGCCGCAGACAGCTCGGCCACCCGACCAGCACCAAGTAACTTGAAATTGCACTGCATTACTTTCATTAATAACTTCGTTATACTCCTTATCAATTTACCAAATTCTTCGCTACGTGTCTATACAAAAAAGTGAATCTCTTTATCAACTTACAGAAAGTTCATTTTCAATCTACTGAAAGCACAGAAAAGTTTGCAAGTCTATCTTGCACATACTCACGCATGCGCGCGCACACCCACACACATAAAAGATATACACATACATCACTTTTCGTCAAAGGAACTAAACTTTTCGAAGGACATATTGCATCTTGCAAAGTTATTTATTTTCCTAGAAATCATGGTATAAAATCTCTTTCATCTGCAGAAGTAAAACTAAACTGTATATGTTGGACTTACGGTAATAACGACCATACGTAAATACTTACTGAATACAAACAATTATATTTCCATCCATATACTTGTTAAGACGTGGAAAAAATCCTTGATATATCGCGTAACGATTCTGAGAAATGTCAGTACTTGCACATATTGATAGCTTCTCTGGAAAAGTACCGAGGAATTTATTCTATGCTGTTGGAGGTTCCCAAGTTCAAGAACATTCGCAGAAAGGAAAACAATTGGTTTTAGTAACAATATGTTCAATGTTGGTAGTGTTTGTTGACGCAATATTGATTACTTATTTTTGCAGAAATGGGAAGTATTCTCATTCAATAGCGGAGATGGAGGTTACGGTATTTACTAATGAATTGAAATGTGATTAAAATGTGTCGTGATTCCTGGGAGTAACTTAGTTTGTGTCTTCGGAATTTGAACAACACATTTGGGACCCTTTATTTTGTTTTATTCTTGCGTTTAATTATGAATGATAGCTTGGTTCAGTAGGCACAGTAGGACTTCTACTAAAATCATAATTTTCTTGTTATTTTTCTCTCCCAGTATTACCGAAAATGGAATTATATTCAGAAAATTTTATGCAGCTATTTGTAGGTCATTATTTGAATCTATTTTGTATAACTTTTATCAAAATAGATACTACCTGTTCGTACTGTCTGATACACACTAAATAAAAAGGGCGGAATATTCCATCTTCTTAGCGCGGAAAGATAAAGTGCTATTTTAGAGTGGAATTTTCAATCGAAAAGAGTAATTTTCAACGAAACGCTCTTGCTTTGGATGGAAAATGTGATCCTTCTAAATGCTTTTGGGTTTAATTTATTCTTCAAACTTAAAAGAGCGGTTTATTATTTTTAGACTCACTTAGACTCATTTTGTTATCATTTTAGGTTTACTTCTCATGTTTTTAGAGTGATTCACAATGCATCATGGATACTAGTCAAGTTTGCTCTTCGCCACACAATTCGATACACTAGAAAAATACTGTAAGTGTTTCTGTACCTAAGCATTCCAGTTGTCAGTGTTGCAAACCTATTTGCTAAAAATGAATGTTTGTGTGTCTGAGATGTTAAGGGACGTGACGTCTGTTAGTAGAATCAAAGCGCTAACTTGTTTCAATATTAGAATGGACTTTGGCAGCCATGCGGATGGGAGTGACACTAGTTGAGGAGTGTTTTATAATAGTAAATACTGTCGTCATTGTAATATGTAAAATCCAATTTTTTCGTAAGTTTTTTCTTCAAATACGTTCTTACATTATCATATCTATTATAATAAATGTGTTAGGAACGATTAGTGGAGGTTAGAGGGGTCAGGTTTGGTTCTTTTTGCAGTAGCCCTGCGTAGTGTTATTGTTTTATACCTGAACTTTAACGTTTATTGGTTTAGGCAACACTGCGTATCGTTGCTTTTCGTTATTCTCTTGTTATCCGAGCGAATATTTTAAAACAATTTCTTGGTAACGATAATGGTAGGATATCTTCTAAGAAGAAGATTGAGTAATCTCATGTACTCAGCATATGTGTAGAATCCCTACACTCAATGGTTATTCTCATCTGGTCCAAAGGGACGTAAGAAGGTATGATCAGCGACTTAAACGAAAGTCAACTAGTATTGTAACGGTTCTACAAATCTGTATATGTAGTGTGTTCTACCATTCAATCTTCAGGAATGTGTTAAAGTCGTTTAACGTAACAAATCTTAGTTTGATATGCAGTAGATTCTGAGGTGCGATATGTAACTAAACTAGCTCGGCATTTATCTTAGAAGTATTTTAGAAAGCACACCTCATTTGGAAATGGCCAATGCTCGAACCAAACTACTCACGACTACAATGCAAAACCATATCGGTTCACGTTGACAAAGATCGCACTGATCAGAATTACAGAATCATTTCCCATTACAGAAACATTTCCCATTACAGAATACTGCACTTTTCTTTTCATTAACCCCGATAGGACGCTTCTATTTTAAACGTTGTCTTACGGCCGTCTTTACTCTTATGGTCGGCGTGTGCTATTACTAACTCCAGTAAGGCAGTAGACCTGTCTATCTGAGTTGACTCGCTGTTTTGATTTTAGAGATGAAGGTAGGTTGTATGGAATAACATAAAAAAATGTCTTGGCGCGCCGGTATTGAAATTTTGAACGTTTAGGTCTATTTTCAATTTAATATGCTATTTTACTTGCTAGGAGCTTTTATTTTTAGCTGTTTGCCGCCTTCTAAACGTGCCGCCCGAGGCGCTTGTCCTCTTTTGCACCCTGGAACGGGGACAGGGACAGTATGGGACAGCGATTCAGCCAGGATTTTCAGTTTGGGGCGGTGTAAACTGAAAATTTAGACGGTATAAGTGTAGTTTTGCACGTTTTCTATTGCATTTTTGACCATAAGAAATCAAGTTGAGAGGTACGCTCGAGAAATTTGGGGGATGACACCCCCATAGGGGGACAGAACCACTGGTATGGGACATCTGGTAACTGCTTCAAACAATTCTGAGTACCAATGATCTAAAAAGAAGAACAAGGCTTTTCGAAGAGATGACGTTACAGAACACTGACGCGCCGACCACTACTCCATTGTCCACTCCAGAATATATAGGTCGTCTTTCAACGTAAATCATACAGAAATGGAGGAGGTTAGATAAATTTATAATCCTATTACGTATTAAGGAGGCAAAACCAAAAGTTAATTAGTATGACAATATTGTTAATAGATAAATACGGAGAGGCTAGAGATGTAAAAACAATATCTTATTGCCTGATTGTAATCATAACATTTTGACATCTATAGCAAAAAAATGTAAATATATTTGAAATAGGAACAAACGTCTGTCTGAGTAATGAAATATAAAGCATCGTTACGTGTGTGTGAAACCATTGCTATCCACCCTAATTAGAATTCTTCCTGGTTTTTAACAGCAATGTAGCGGGAAGCAAATTCATGCAAGCGGTTCGCCTCAATTATCCTGTGTAAATGAGAGACAACCAAATGACAGTTCGACACGTTAATAGTTCGGGAACTAGCAACCCCAGTTGCACATATTTTACATTTTTATAGAATGAAGATTTTACCCAACCACAAGCATCACGCACAAGCGCATTATCCTAATGAATAAAATATGATTTTCATTAGCAAACTCCCAATTGGTAGACTTGATATTTCTGACGTCATTGTAATGTTTGCGTTGGTAATTTCTCATTCTCTTCTACAGTAATTAACAAATAAAACATTATAAACTATTTAGAGTTGTGGTAGGTCTCACAGGGCAACTATGATCAAATATTCAACCAAAAATGTATATTTGGAAAAATCCATAATCTTAATTTTAAACGAAATTATTAATAAGTTTCCAGATTCATTACAAAGTGGATACTTCATAAATTACCTGTATGTTGGAATTCTTTTAATAAAATCAATGAAACATCAATAAAAATGCTGTCGAAGTCTGACAACTCTGAAATGTAAAGTTCGATTTATGATTGTCAGTTGTTCATTACACGGAAGTAGTAAAAGCGAGGAGACTCATTTTCGTTTTGCCACTGGATTACCAGCTGCAGTGAAGATGCCCATTTTCTCGACATTCGCTACTTTGTTCTCTTTGCTTGGAAATACATAGTGATAAAACCGGAGGTAAAACACTCCTCAACTAGTGTCACCCTCATCCGCATGGTTGCCAAAGTCCATTCTAATTTTGAAACAAGTTAGCGCTTTGATTCTACTAACAATCGTCATGTCCCTTAACATCTCAGATACACAAGCATTCATTTTTAGCAAATAGGTTTACAACACTGACAACTGGAATGTTTAGGTATAGGAACACCTACAGTATTTTTATATTGTGTCGAATAATGTTCATCGGGATGGGTGTAAGCCATACCGCCCATTAAATTCATTTTATCTTATCTTATATTCAGGCCAGTTTTGGTGCGGATAGATCTGTGTAGAAGCAACTGAAAAATTAAATATTATATTTTTGTGGTTCCAAACACTGACAACTCCGACACCTGATCGAAACAGTTCCCGCAATTTCCAATTTTCTCACCGGCTCATTAAGGCTTTATCTGTGTTAACAGACAAGGAAGTGAAAATTTGAGGAATTTCGGTACACCCATTAAAACACCACCAGATTGAGTCACGCTAAGTTTACCATTTTATACTAGTGATTTCAGATAAGGAAGATTAGATTGGTTTAAGTTAGTAAGTATAACATTGGGTAATTCCTGGACAAATCATCCAATTTTTTAAAAATGGTTAGTAGATGTGGGGTCTTTGACATACACTACCCTAAAAAATGGCCTTTTTTTCAGGCATCGCTGATAGCCAGGAGTCAATTTTCCAGGGTTGTACGATACATGGTGTCATCAGTTTTGTAACCAAATGTGGTTACTTTTTTTGGAACTAGATTTGGGTACTTTTTGTTCTCATTTACGACCCTTATTTTTTGTAAAATAGTATGACCCCTTTTTTTTCAACCCCTATTTAATATAGCAGAAATTGTACTACGCTACGACTCTCCAACATAGTGCACAAGGCTACGATCCCTATTTAATATAGTAGAGACACCTTTTTTCCAACTCCTAATTAACATGGCATAAAAGGCAATTTTTCACCCCTATATACTATTCAATTTAATTCACATAATAAAAGAGTACGGGGCTATTTTACGACCTAACCCCTAAATACACTTGGGGTTGTTGTGAATATAATTAGAATTTAATATGTTTTATAAAAGACTATGAGCCAAATTGTAAACATGCAATAGCAGACTATTTCACAGTAGCCGTGGTGTGGTTGTTAAAGACTATGACCAGCCATGGTATAGGGGAGCCTATTGGTTCCTAATTCCTAAATTTTCGTCGGATTATTAATAAACTCTGGGTTTTGGGTAGATTATGATGAAAAAAACGATAAGGCTACAATCTAACCCCCTATTTAACATAGCAGAGATTGTATAAAAGGCTACGAAGCGATGGTCTAACCCCTATTTAATATACCAGCAATATATGTTAGTTACGCTATTTAACCCTTTTTAGCCCTATTTAACATAGCAGAAATTACCTAACTACCATATTTTATAAAAGGCTACGACCCCTATTTTAACATAGCAGAGACTACATAGGCAACGGGTTTATAAGGTTATGGACCATCCCTTATTTATAAAAGACTACGGAAACTTTTTTTCCATCCCCTATTTAACATAGCAGAGATTATAACAGAAAGTTGAAGTTAGTTTCCATACCACACTCTATAACCTAGGCAAAGGTAAAAAATATTGAAATTCTGCTTTCACATTCTGCATGGGGGGCATTAAGTACAATTTACGAAAAAACTGGCCATCTCGAGGTCAAATATTTAACCGTGTATATCTCGTAAACGGCTAGATATATTCAAATTCTGCTTTGACATTCGGCATGAAGGGTATTAATAATAATTTACGAAAAAAGTGGTCACCTCGAGTTCAAAGGTCAAATATTGACCCGTGTATATCTCGTAAACGGCTAGACATATAGAAATTCTGTTTTGACATTCGGCATGGTGGCATTAACTACAATTTGTATAAAAAGTGGTGACCTCGAGGTCAAAGGTCAAATCTTGAACCGTGTATATCTCGGAAACGACAAGACAAATTGAAATTCAGTTTTGCCATTCGGAATGGTGGTATTAAGTACAATTTGTGAAAAAAGTGGTGACCTCGAGGTCAAAGGTCAAATACTGAACCGTGTATATCTCGTAAACGGCTAGACATATTAAAATTCTGTTTTGACATTCGGCATGGTGGCATTAAGTAAAATTTATATAAAAAGTGGTGACCTCGAGGTCAAAGGTCAAGTATTGAACCGTTTATATTTCGTAAACGGCTAGACATATTGAAATTCTGTACACTACGGAAAATAAGGAAAATATATTCTGTACCACGTTTATAAATATTAATTGTACATTTAGGGTAGATTTAGCTTTCGAGAAGCAAAGTACTATATATGAATGGAGAAGCCATAGTCCTTTGTTTATACTATAATCAATAGTACTCAAATTTAGTTTAGTTAAAGTGTCAAACTAGAGTTAGTTTCAGGTTTCAGGGAGGAAAATAATTCTATACCATATTTTTGAAGGTAAAGTGTACGTTTATGATACTTTATAGGTTTAGAAAAAACAAGTACCAAATATGAATAGGGAAACCATAGTCCCCTCTTTATACTGTAATCAATACTCCTCAACTTTAGTTTAGATAAAGTGCCAAATTAGAATTATTTTTAGGTTTTAAAGAGGAAAATGCATTATGTACCACGTTTTTGAACATAAAGTATAAGTTTAGGGTACTTTGTAGCTTTAGAAACGCAAAGTACTATTTATGAATGGAGAAGCCATAGTACTTTGTTTATACTATAATCAATAGTACTCAATTTTACTTTAGATAAATTGCCAAATTAGGGTTAGTTTCAGTTTTTAAAGAGGAAAATGGAATTTGTACTAATGCATGTCGTTTGTGCATTGTATTCGCTAATTATTAGGAGAGTGAAATATGTATGCACTTGAGTTCTAAAGTATGTGAAATTTAAAACTGAGATTATATTTACTGCTGCATGTCCTCGCTAAAGAATAGAGAATGAAATGGGGCATCAAGATAGTATTATATTATGGAAATTTTAAAATTGTATATTTTGCTACTGTACGTCTTCGGTAAAGAATAAAGACAATTAGAGAATGAAATGTACACAGTGCGTAATTCTACAGTATACGAAATTTTAAAACCGAAATTACACGGGGCTTCCACCGGAATTGAATGCATTTTATTATTTTGTAGCTATACAGCCTAATGTAAAATTTCCCGCTATTGCCTTAAATTGTATATATTTTTTTTGTTTGTTGGGAGTATACGAGTTGGTCGAATATTGCTTACTCCCCTGTGCGCACTACCACCTATTAATATTTTACTATTTTGGTCTTAAAATTGACAAACTTGCAAATTTTTACGCTCATACAAAACTTCTTTTTTTGCTTCCACAATATAGTTTGTTCTAACCTGCAAAGCAAAAATTACACATGTTCAGCGCCAGGGACTAGCCAAATACACAACTATCAAAGTTATTTGACCCTATAGTGTTTTGGTACAGGATAAAAAGTTTTTAGCAGTCAACAAAATAATGGTATGTGAGACGTTTTTCAGCTACATAGGGTAAAATATTGTTTAAGTAGAATTCACCCTAATATTAGATGTTTGTTGCTTTGAATGGCTAAACGTGTGTGGGGATGTTTTGAGAACTAACCCCCGCAAAGGGCGCTTCGAAGGGTTATAGCATGTAATTTAGGTTGCAAAATACTCTTTCCCACTCTAATGTATTATATAAAAGAATTTACAGGGTAAAAATGTGAATAGGTTATATAGATAGTAAGTTGAAAGGTGGTGTTTTGTTATTGGGAAGGGGGAAAGTGCTATAGTTTAAGTAAAGAGCTTGTATTTAGGGGGAAAAAATATAAGAACATAATTTTTGAGGTGTTATTAAGAATGCCATATTGGAGAGAGCTTGCTTAAATTTTCTTAAGAATAAACTTGCACAAGTGTATATTAAATGTCTGAATTGATTAAAAATATTTGTATATCACGCTTTGCGACAGTATAAAGTATTTGTAGCATTATTTCAAGTAGAAAAGGACAAAGAACATTGAATAATTTTCTGTGCTTGGTTTTACTTGTCCTATCAACTATTTTTAAATTTTGCCTTTTTTTGGTCTTAAAATTAGGAAACACGCAATTTTTTACGCTAATACAGAACTTCTTTCACCTCCATAATATGGCAAATTGGGGGCTTCTATTTGTAGCTATACTTGTCTAGCGCCTAAAATTAAATACGTCTATTATTTGATCCCCGGCAGTGTTTTGTACAAAATAAGGGTGTGTGAAATATGATATTTTCCAGTTGATTTGGAAAAATACTGTTTTAAATAAAATTCGCCCTAGTACTAAGTGTTTGTTGCTTTGAATGGCTAAACGTTTCTAAGACATTTATCAACCTTTGTTTTTTTAGATTTTGCCATATTTCAGAGAGCATGCTTAGGTTTTCTTGGGAAGGAAGGAACTTGTATAATGGGAATATGTGGAATTAATTAAAAATGTTCGTATTTTACGCTTTGTGTTAACATGGAGTACATGTAGCATGTATTTTAAGGAGAGAAGAACAAATTTACATAATTGTGACTACTTCAAAATAACTTTAGCATAATTTAGCCTTTTTGAAATATAATTTGATACAAAGACAAGCACTGTTTGAAGTACTTTGAATAAAGCGAAAGCTAGAAAGAACTGAAGGCAACTTAAAAAGCAAACTGCCAAAAATGTGGTTTGTAGGAATGCCTGAACTGTTTTTCACCCCCATAATTTTATTTATTCATCATGTTTTTCTTTCTATTTACGACTAAAACTAGCTGCAACTCACTTTTATATTCACATTTTTATGGTCTTTATGTAATTGTTTGTAGGCTAATGACATTACCGCGTTTTTATAGGCATACTTACCCAACTTGGTCACTGTTTAAGGAGTAAAATCTTTAGAGAGTTAGTTGTGCCATGTTAGGCTCCATAAAAAGCCTGCCTCCTCCACTCACAAGACCATAGACACTGTCACACTAGCTAATAATTGGTTGACAAAGCCAATAAATTGTAGAGAGAATTAAATTGTGGCTTAGGTGGATACAACTAAACAATGGAACAATAGCAACTTAAAATAATTAACTTAAAATATAATAACAAATTTTAGTTTATTTGTTGGCAGAAAACTGTATTTATAAACTTTTACTACTTTTAAACTTAAATATATAATAGAACTAGTATTTATTTAAGTATAAAATATGTTTATGTAGTAATATAAATCTTTTATTATATATATGCAAAATATGTAAAAAACTAATATTTTTTCAAATAATACCTGTTGAAGAATAATACTTTTCCGCACAACTAATATAAAAAGTGTTATAACTAAATATAAATTATATAAAACAATAAGAGGAAGGCAAATTAGATTAAATATTTTTTCTGTGTGATAATATATTAATAAAAAGTTGACAAGTATTCTAATTTGCATTTTATTTTAAAACTTATTCACAATTTTACATAACTATTAAATAAAAAATTATAAAAAATTCTTAGGTTTATAAAATAAGTTTTTAGTTTTACTTTAAGAAAAAATACTTTGTTCTAAAAATATTTTTATAAAACTTTTTATAAACTTTTATTATCAAACAGTATTTTTTAAATATTTTTTAAAATTTATTTTATTAAACAAAATTTATTTTCTTTTTAGAAAACAATTTATTTCCTTTTTATTTCACAAAAATAAATATTAACAATTTTTCTTAAAATAATTTTCTTGCTTAAGTCTACACACAATGTCAAAGGGGATTTTGTAAAAAGCACTTATTAAGCTCGAGACCCACCTTTTTGCTAGTTGCTATTGTTCCATTGTTTATTTGTATCCACCTAAGCCACAATTTAATTCTCTCTACAATTTATTAACTTTGTCAAGCAATTATTAGCTAGTGTGACAGTGTCTATGGTCTTGTGAGAGGAGGAGGAGGCAGGCTTTCTATGGAGCCTAACATGTCACGACTAACTCTCTAAAGACTACTCCTTAAACAGCGACCAAGTTGGGTAAGTATGCCTATAAAAACGCGGTAATGTCATTAGCCTACAAACAATTGCAAAAAGACCATAACAATGTGAATATAAAAGTGAGTTGCAGCTAGTTTTAGTCATAAATAGAAAGAAAAACATGATGAATAAATAAAATTATGGGGGTGAAAAACAGTTCAGGCGCTCCTACAAACCACATTTTTGGCAGTTTGCTTTTTTAAGTTGCCTTCAGTTCTTTCTAGCTTTCGCTTTATTCAAAGTACTTCAAACAGTGCTTGTCTTTGTATCAAATTATATTTCAAAAAGGCTAAATTATGCTAAAGGTATTTTGAAGTAGTTAAAATTATGTAAATTTGTTCTTTTCTCCTTAAAAGAATGCTACATGTACTCCATGTTAACACAAAGCGTAAAATACGAACATTTTTAATTAATTCCACATATTCCCACTATACAATTTCCTTCCTTCCCAAGAAAACCTAAGCCTGCTCTCTGAAATATGGCAAAATCTAAAAAACAGGGGTTGATATATGTCTTAGAAACGTTTAGCCATTCAAAGCAACAAACACTTAGTACTAGGGCGAATTTAACTTAAAACAGTATTTTTCCAAATCAACTGGAAAATATCATATTTCACACACCCTTATTTTGTACAAAACACTGCCGGGGATCAAATAATAGACGTATTTAATTTTAGGGGCTAGACAAGTATAGCTACAAATATGTTCTTATATTTTTTTCCACTAAATACATTTCCTAATTTTACATTAGGCTGTATAGCTACAAAATAATAAAATGCATTCAATTCCGGTGGAAGCCCCGTGTAATTTCGGTTTTAAAATTTCGTATACTGTAGAATTACGCTTTGTGTACATTTCATTCTCTAATTGTCTTTATTCTTTACCGAAGACGTACAGTAGCAAAATATACAATTTTAAAATTTCCATAATATAATACTATCTTGATGCCCCATTTCATTCTCTATTCTTTAGCGAGGACATGCAGCAGTAAATACAATCTCAGTTTTAAATTTCACATACTTTAGAACTCAAGTGCATACATATTTCACTCTCCTAATAATTAGCGAATACAATGCACAAACGACATGCATTAGTACAAATTCCATTTTAAATTTAACATGGAACTAACTCTAGTTTGGCACTTTAGCTAAACTAAAGTTGAGTACTATTGATCATAGTTCAAACACATGACTATGGCGTCTCCATTTATATATAGTACTTGGCTTTTCTAAACCTACAAAGTACCCTAAAAGTACACTTTATGTTCAAAAACGTGGTACATAATGCATTTTCCTCTTTAAAACCTAAAACTAACTCTAATTTACCACTTTATCTAAACTAAAGATGAGGAGTATTGATTACAGTATAAAGAGGGGATTATGGTTTCTCTATTCATATTTGGTACTTGTTTTTTCTAAACCTATAAAGTACCATAAACCTACATCCTATGTTGAAAAATATGGTATAAAATTCATTTTCCTACCTGAAACCTAAAACTAACTCTAGTTTGACACTTTAGCTAAACTAAATTTAAGTACTATTAATCATAGTATAAACAAAGGACTTCTCCATTCATGTATAGTACTTTGCTTTTCGAAAGCTAAATGTACATTAAATGTACAATTAATATTTATAAACGTGGTGCACAATGTATTTTCCTTATTTTCCGTAGTGTACAAAATTTCAATATGTCTACCCGTTTACGAAATATAAACAGTTAAATATTTGACTTTTGACCTCGAGGTGACCACTTTATTTCACAAATTGTACTTAATACCTTCTATTCCCAATGTCAAAAGAGAATTTCAATATGTCTAGCCCTTTCCGAGATTTACACGGTTCAACATTTGACCTTTGACCTAGAGGTCACCACTTTTTATACAAATTGTAGTTAATGCCACCATTCCGAATGTCAAAACAGAATTTCAGTATGTCTAGCCGTTTACGAGATATACACGGTTTAATATTTTACATTTGACCTCGAGGTCACCACTATTTCACAAATTGTACTTAATACCACCATTCCGAATGACAAAACAAAATTTCAATATGTCTAGCCGTTTTCCAGATATACGCGGTTTAATATTTAACCTTTAACCTCGAGGTCACCACTTTTTTCCACAAATTGTACTTAATACCACCATTCCGAATGTCAAAACAGAATTTGAATATATCTAGTCGTTTCCGAGATATACACGGTTCAATATTTGACCTTTGACCTCGAGGTCACCACTTTTTATACAAATTGTACTTAATACCATCATGCCGAATATCAAAACAGAATTTTAATATGTCTAGCCGTTTACGAGATTTACACGGTTCAACATTTTACCTTTGACCTCGAGGTCATCACTTTTTATACAAATTGTAGTTAATGCCACCATTCCGAATGTCAAAACAGAATTTCAGTATGTCTAGCCGTTTACGAGATATACACGGTTTAATATTTTGCATTTGACTTCGAGGTCACCACTATTTCACAAATTGTACTTAATACCACCATTCCGAATGACAAAACAAAATTTCAATATGTCTAGCCGTTTTCGAGATATACACGCTTCAATATTTTACCTTTGACATCGATGTGACCACGTTTTTCGTAAATTGTACTTAATGCCACCATGCCGAATGTGAAAGCAGAATTTGAATATATCTAGCCGTTTACGAAATATACACGGTTAAATATTTGACCTCGAGGTGACCACTTTTTTCACAACTTGTACTTAATGCCACCATTCCGAATGTCAAACAGAATTTCAATATGTCTAGTCGTTTCCGAGATATACACGGTTCAATATTTGACCTTTGACCTCGAGGTCACCACTTTTTATACAAATTGTAGTTAATGCCACCATTCCGA
>JAGDQP010008849.1:0-42016 GCA_022664845.1 Lepisma saccharinum | reverse complement strand
TTCAGTATGTCTAGCCGTTTACGAGATATACACGGTTTAATATTTTATATTTTACCTCGAGGTCACAACTTTTTCTCAAATTGTACTTAATACCACCATTCCGAATGGCAAAACAGAATTTCAATATGTCTAGCCGTTTACGAGATATACACGGTTCAATATTTGACCTTTGACCTTGAGGTGACTACTTTTTTCACAAATTGTACTTGATGCCACCATGCCGAATGTCAAAGCAGAATTTAAATATATCTAGCAGTTTACGAAATATACACGGTTGAATATTTGACCTCGAGGTGACCAATTTTTCGCAAATTGTACTTAATGCCCCCAATGCCGAGTGTGAAAGTAGAATTTCAATATTTTTTACCTTTGCCTAGGTTATAGAGTGTGCAATTCCGTCTTTTAAAATTAATTTCTTTTTTCCAAAATTTAGCCTGGAAAATTAGTTACGATTTGTATGAAATTCGATTTTTAAACCAAATTTTTGTGGTGCAGAGTTGAATAAAATTCTGCAAAATGTTGTCATGTTTAGATCTCCCAAAAGAGTTTCTGGCCCTTTGCGAAAAATGCCGGTTTTCGGGCTTTAATATCTTATATGTGTCCTCATGAAACAATCTGAAATGTGGTTTCGAAGAAACTTTGTATGTGACCAACTAACAGTAGAAACTGCAACTTTTATGTTGTAATGATTTGGTCAATATCAGCGGATTTTCTTCGCCATACGATACAAATGCGAATGTGGTATCTTCACGAAGGTCCCATGTTTTGTGGAAGGAGCTGAATATAAGACTGAAATTTCTCTTGTGATGTTTAGAACTATCAACAGATGATTGTGTAGAAAAATCCGTGACATTGAATCACAGCGCTTTCTTGCTACAGGATTTTTTTTATTTTTTAGTGATTTTGCTAATAAAAGTTGTTCATGGCAGTTAAAAGTGTGCCTTTCAAACAGTGTAGTAATATGAAGCTGCATATACACATATAATCCGCTTGGAAAACCAATTAGAAATAAAAGTTACAATTTTGGTTGTGATCTGAACACTAACAAGGTTCCTTTAAATTTCAGTTTTTTATTAGATATTTAAGCCCGAAATCTTGCATTTTTCGACGAAAGGCCATGTGTGAACCCTGTTAGAAATAAAGGGATGTAATTCAACCAAACGATTTTTTGAATATAGACACTGTTTTGCTAGGTCCAAACATTACAAATGACTGCAGCCTTATATTTGACTGCTTCACAGAAAAAAATGTGGTATCTTTAAAGATATGACGACGGAAAAACTGAACTTGCACTGACCCAGAATGCCAAATACCGACAAAGACGGCAAATGTTCGGGAATTTTGGTCGGGCCGGCGTCGGGGATGTGAAAAACCCAAACTGGTAGTCTGGAAGTAGAGGGGAAAGGTCAACGTGCAGCCACAAGTGGCGTTTGGTCGTCGGACTCTGACTTGTTTGAATAGAGGCGAAACTCCGACCATCCCCAGCACTTAATAGTGGAAAAAGGATGGACACCCGCCAATTGCCTTAATCGGGAAAAAGCGACTCCCTGTCCATTTCCTGATGGTCCAGTGAAGAGCAAGGCACCGTTTATTCTTGATGCTCGGGTAATAAGCGAGTTCGCACTCACTTCCTGATGGTCGCGGAAAGGTTGGGGGCCGGCAATTTCCCGACCTTTATGTAGGTAATCTGGAATTGATGTAGCTCAAGTATCGGCATTCCGTCGCAAAATAATTCTACCGGAATATTAGAATATAGAAAGATGGAAAGGGGAAACGTTCTTTACATTTGTTAAAAGCAAAAGTGTCTTACGTCGGGTCAGGAAAGTGTCACTCGACTCAGAAGCCGTCTTCGAGTATCTGGTTGTACGGTCTAGTGGATAAAGCACTGGAGAACTGTTCTAAAGATATAGGGTTCGATCCCACCACAGGCCAGTGATTTTTTAAAAAAAGAAATTACTTTTTTCATTTCTACTTTCGCAATATGCACTTCATTTGCTACCTTATCGAACATCAGTGAAATAGGTTAGTAAAAGCAAGATTAGACCTAAATTTCAAATATCGAGTTTAAACGGTGTAACCTGGGCGTTGATATGTCAGTCAGTCAGGATTTTTGTTTTACGTAGAGATAGTATTATTATTATTATTATTATTGCCCTATCAGGATATTGCAATATCCTGTGTGTTCGCAGACACATGCATATTACGTAAGTGAACTGACAGTGTTTATGTATGTAAATAGCTAATCAAAACAAACAAATGAGTGACAAAAACAGTGCAGACGACAGAAAACTCCACACCAAAACACCAGATGGAGCTGATACCAAGAGATAGAGGGAGCTGGAATCGATGGAGGAGAAGCATGGAGGACTACCCCTACATTCACCTATAAAACTCAGCAGCACGGACTACTGGGTATCACTCACTCTTGGCAAACTCCTCTTCCTTCACCTATCCACAGAGGGCTTCACTTCTGGGACATCCCGATACATAGAGGGTTTCGCTTCTGGTATCATCCTGCACACACAGAGGGCTTCGCTTCTGGCGGGCACTTTACCTAACTCAACCTTATTGCACACAGAGGGCTACGCTTCTGGTGCATCCCAGACACACAGAGGGCTACGTTGCTGGTGTTTTCCTTTCGCGCACACAGGGCTTCGCTTCTGGCACGGTACCTGATCCCTGGCCTCTCCTTGGAGAACACCACACAAGGAGAAGACAACCGCACTAAACAAATCCGTAATCAGTAGTCTACGGGACACTCATTTTATTAACATATTAGCGACTTGTTTATTTATCAAATTTATGATAAAATTGGTTAAGGGTTAAAACCGCGAACCCATGTATTACTGGCTCTACCTATGACACTCTGAGAGAGGGCCGCAAGAACATTACGATATATTCAGGATATTACTTGCCTTATTCTCAAAACAGTAGGAGTACTGACGTAATTGTTTTTTATCTGGAATCTTTAGACCATTGACCGAGCCGCCGTAGCTCAGTGGTAGTGCGTTGGCGTAGCGTCCGGGAGGCCGTGGGTTCAATCCCAGCGGTCGCCCATCCTGATTGAGGTTCTCCCACGGTTTATATCAGTCACACCAGGCAAATGCTGGGATGGCACCTACAGCATAGACCTTGGCCGACACCTTCCCGAATCTTTTCCCATCCCCTATCCCGGCCAAAGCGTCAAATAAAATTCAAATTTAGAGCATAGAGGGAAAATTTTGAATTAGTTGTTCCCTTGTGAAGAACAAGGCATCATAAATTATTGACTGATTCCAACAAAGATTGTATTTGTTTAAACGTTTAATCAACACCCAATACGTAAAATATTTGTATTGCTATCAAACTTCAATATCTAATAACTCCTTGTTTAGCTGTGTAATATCTGCTATGTATCTTGTATGACTTAGTTCTGCATTGGCACCATGTTGCTCGTAGAACATTAATAAATATTGCATTACGGTTTTATCACCACAACAAAGGTAGCGATATTTCATGTTACTAATAAGCGGCTAAATAAAAACCTAAAATATCTAATTCATGTATGCTGGGAAACATCGAGTTGCAGGTGACAGTAGTACAATCACGATATTTTGATGATCCTTTAAACCTAGACAAAGTGACAGTAAACCCAGTGCAAAACTAGGAGTTTTATTACTGTTGCATTTCCTATAAAGATTTATTTTTGAAAAATTCTATATAATGAAGAACAAACCTCCACAGCTCCGGGCCTAAAGTAATTCTTTAATGAATATAGTGACTGTGTTACTACATTTCATTTCTGACCTCTAGAAATATCTTATTGGTGAAAGGTTTTCGGACATTTAAGCCAGAATTCGGCATTTTTCGCAAAGAATCATGTTTGAACCCCCATAGAAGAGAAGGTGTGTGATTCAGGACCATGATTTTTTGCGTGCATAGACTTGGTTGTTAGGTCTAAATAGTACACATTTTTTTATTCAATTCCTCTACCCAAGAAATTTGTTAAATATAAAATTTTACACAATTTGTTGCTTATTTTTCAGCCTAATTATTGGAATAAAAAATTGATTTTCAGAAGAGGTGATTCGATATATTCGAAGTACACTACAAGAGCTACCCAACGGTTTTTGATTATGTTCTCTAGCTCTTCTGATTTTTTGAGATATTCAGGTTTCCGTACATGTTTACGGGAGTAAAAACGCCACCCGGTATTTTGGAAATATGGTCGCCCCGCGAGAAATAAGGGCATAACATTTCTTTCAAAAGTGGTTCTGATATCTTCGGGTATGTAGGAACCCACATATGAAAAATAGTAATTTTGTAAAATGCTGATGTAACAATACTTTTCTAAAATTAGATGATTTGTCATGGAATAACCCAATTAGGGGTATGTTTTAGTTTCTGGTATAAAGTGTGAAGAGAAATGCTATTAATATTTCATTCTAATAATAATTTTCATAAAGAAATTTTCATTAACATGAAAAGACATTTTAACAAAGTGAATTGTTATATTGCTTTCACACGTATAAAATATACAACGTAGATTTAAACCTAGAGAAAGCATCCACACACAGGTTTGTACTGTTCGAAGGTAACTGCGTAGACGGAAATGAATATCATTCCTTTCGTAAACAGTAAGCTTGTTATACTATTACTAAAATAAAACAATCTTATCTTTCTTATCTAACATCACTAATGCAAATGGTCCACTTTGTGTGACTCAATCTGCTGGTGTTTTAGTAAGACAAATCTTGGCAAAATTTCTCTAGCTATAAAAGCAGCTCCTGGTTAAAACCTATGCTTTCTAAACCAATACTACATGAACGTGGGCTTGAACCCTGATCAGGTCAAGTAATTTTCCTATTAGTTAATAAAACAATAATTACTTCTGATCTTCAGATGACAATAGTATAGAATTTGCAACCGAGAGAGAGAGAGAGAGAGAGAGAGAGAGAGAAAAGCATTACAGACCCATCGAAAGAACTTCTGTCTTCTTTACTTAAGAGGAGTTTAGTATCCCAGTTACTCATCGTTTGTGGAGATCACGAACTTTGGGGATAGTGATCCGACTTTGGATGTATCAGCATTTACTTAATTTGTATTTAACTTTCACATATAACATACCGACGTTCTGTCGAAAAAACCCACTTCTCTGATATTATATTTTAAACGTAGTAATTACTTATGTCCTGAAATACTTGGATGAATACATTAAAACTATTATTTTATCTAATTATTCATGCTTTGAGGAATATATCATTACACAAAAATAAATTTTCAAGAACAAGATTCGAACCCAGGACCTTACGATTAGAAGGCACGTCCTCTACCACTTTTTTATTTTTTTTAAAGAAGTTTTTCGATAGGACCTCTTACATACGCCCTCTGTTACGAGGTGTGTGTTACACGCAGTTATTCCGCTTGGTAGTTACTGTTTGCATAATATTAGTAGTTTACAGGAAACTGTTGTTATGTTCCTTTTTCTATCCACCGCTGATTGCGGATATCAGTTTAAAAAATACTAAAACATTTGTGGAGTTCGGCCTCTGTAAACTTACTACATTCAAATTACTGAAATACATTATAATTTTGGTCATTCTTGTAATTTTTGACTCCAATAAATACAATAACGTCGTACCTGTGACCCAAATGATGGCATTTGTTTTAGTTTTTGAAAAAAATCTATAATCCCGAAACCTGATATATTTCTCTATCGTAATATCTCTACAGCCCGTTCTCATTATACTGGCCAGAATTTGTTGGAAAGTGGTCCAGGTTTTCACTACCTTCGGGCATTCCAGAATCATGTGCTTAAAATTACTCTCTCTCTGACAATCTGGACACTTATTTTGGGTGATAATTGCATATTTATTTAATTTTTCTAAAGTTGGCCATTTATTATTGATAACCATATACCACATCATTTTAATTTTATAAGATAGTACCTTATTATGGAGATTTCCCCATGTATTGGACCAATTATAATGAGGATATTCTCGTTGTATTTTGATGTCCTTTGGGTCACTACTGAACAAATCGTGATACATTTGTTTTACAGACATGACATCAATAGGGTAATTATGAATTCTAGCATACATTATATCACGAATAGGCTCTTTCATTAAGCCATAAAAATGTGCCCAAGGATAGATGTGAATAGGTGCTATAGTTTCTGTCGTCACGAGACAAGCCTCAAGAATGGGAGTCGTGAAAGTATTGGGATAATTCGTAATTGTTAGTAACAGTTTCTGCAATAACAAGGCCCTTGCTTGTGTAGCTATGTCCAAATAATTAATACCTCCTAACTCATAGGGCAGTTTCATCTGGGCCTGCTCTACCCTAAATATATTATGACGCCACAAAAAAACGAGAAGGAACTATGTAATGTGCTAGCATATGCCGTAGGCATAGGGAGTACTTGAGCTATGTAAAACACCATGCTCATTTCATATTGTTTCAAAAATAAATTGCGCATAAATAGAGTTAAGAGTCTAGCTGCATTACTGTTCAATACATGTTTAATTCTATCACTATACATATCATAATTGGTTTGACACATTTGCTGTACCGGAAACATCCAGGTAATCCCTAATATGGGGAGTCGATCTGTGAACGGAAATTTACCCTCATATACTTGTGAAGGGGTAAAGGGACATAATAATATTTGAGATTTTTCTTGTTTAACTTGGCACCAGTTTGGAATTCATATTCTTGTATACAGCGTTTAATAACTTGTAGAGCCTCTGGGTTCTTTACAAAACAACGTACATCATCCTGATAGGATTGTACGCTTAAGGTAGTGCCATAGATCGGTACCCCTTCTACTCTTTCTGTATATTATTAATACAGGGTGCGATGCACAAACTAAAGAGCAATGGACTCATTGGATCACCCTGTATTATACCTCTGTTCATGTCAAAAAAATCTCGTAAATGTTCCATTAATCCTAATTTTAGTTTGACGTGCTGTATATAACGCCTTAATCATACCTATAAACAAGTTACCAAACTTATAGTGTTCTAAGGTTCTATACAAATATTCGTGTTGTATTAAATCAAACGCCTTATAACAATTTAATTCCAGCAGTGCAGCGGGTATGTTCGCTTTAGTTTCATAATACATGAGAATTTCCAGAATATTACCTAATGCTGTTGTTATTGGAGGAGTCCCTGGATGCCCATGTTGCATGGGATTCAATAGCGTATCTACGACCTTATTAAGACGCTGGTCTAAACACCGAGGTAGTAGTTTTTGATCGGTACGTAGTAGCGTAATTGGTCTATAATAGCCACATTCTGTTGAATTCGTTTTTTTGGGAGCAATATCATCATACCTTGCTTCATCTTGTGTGGTATATAGAGGGTATGACGAAATTCATTTAAAACATCAGCTGACAGGGGGGGTGATATGATTCTGAAATTTTGCATAGATCTCATAACCAAATGGATCAAAACCTCCTGATTTATGTGTTGCACCCGAATTAATAGCCTGCTTGATTTCATCTACGTCAAAGGGTCTTTCTATTTCTCCTCGGACCTCATCAGACTCGATACTCGCTGTATCTGCGTAATAATTTGGTTCCCTTTTGAATATTGTCATTACCTTGATATAATTGTTCAAAATATTCGTAAAATCTGGTATTGACTGTGAGTCCTTCATAGACCTGACCTCCTTCTGTTATTTTAGCTATAAGTTTTTGAATATACATTTGTTTTTCCTGTTTGACATGTGCTAGATTGAGTTCTTCTTGAATACTAGTTGTTTTAAATTTGCTCTATATTATGGTTCGCTGGTGCCGTTTCCTATAAATGGATAATATAATGACTTTGAATTGTTTAACTTCGATTTGAACTTCCCTACCCTCATCGTACCTCTTATAACATGCACAAATTCAAATTCATCTAGATAACGCTGTTTCGTATACCTTTTACTAAAATAAATAAGTTGGGGATGTACATAATTGATCCACCAATCAATCAGTAATCCGATTTGTGGTCGTTTGCTTAGTATTCGCTGCCATGTTTCAATAAATTGATTACAAAATGCCTCTTCTTGTAAAATGTAAGGTGGAAAGTGCCAACTATAATTTGCACGTAAAAACTTGACACTATTTAAATTCACAGTCATGATTAAAATAAGGTGATCACTAATGGACGACGCCACTAAACGCACATTACGGATATGAGGAATGAGCGCTGGGATTACATAAAATTTATCCAATCTACTAGATGGTCTCGAATTATGTGTAGCATCCCCTAGTTCTGTGTATGAATTAAAATCCTCTCCCACTATATGCATTCCTTGCCGGAGTCGTAATGTGCGCGTTAGTTTGCCTTTTAAAAATTCTTCCCTTCGATTACCATTGTTGTTAGTAGATGGCAAATAAACAGAAGTTAAGGCTATATTGTCTAGCTGGCCGGTTGTTATACGTCTTTTGACCGTATACTGTTGTGGAACATATTTGATATCTGAGCGATAAATGATCGCTGTTTCCGTACCCTGAGGGGTAAAATTATTATGTCAACTATACCTAGATAAGCCCTCATAATTGGCTTCCTTAGTTTCTTGTGTATACAGAAGACTGATATCATACTCTCTAAAAAATTCTTGGAGCGCCATCTGTTTTATCGGGGACGTTGCTCCCTGCAAATTAACTGTGGCGATATTGAAAGTAAACATACTACTAGTAAATATACACACTGTTAAACAAATAGATATCACAGGCCATAAGGCCATCTGTATGACCTGTTCTGCCATCTTCACACAAAAGTACACTTTCTGACCTCAAACTAATAATATATAATACAACAAAATTACTTGCCATATTCAAACACCCATGTTTACTTAATAATAGTCAATCTCACTAGAACTGGAACCGTCTGTTCCCGGTCGTCTCTTTTTTCTACTACTTGTCCGTTTGGGTTTATCTTTAGAGACACTGAGAACTCGCAAAGGTTTGTTTTCCTGATTTGCAGGCTGTGGCGTTAGAAACTTATGTTCTAATTTTGCTTCGCCTGTGAGGTGCATCTCCTGAGAATGCACAGCCTCAGGCACCTGTCCCGTGCCAGTCTGTGTAATTTCATCTCCCTTCCCTGTCTTAACTTCCTCACGTGTATCTTCGTCACTAACAAAACTGGTAGATTCACCAACACTATTGTTATTTACTGCACTGAAAAATTTACTTGGCTGTTCGGAACCGCTAACTGGATTGTTATTACTTAAACTAGTCTCACTTACCTTAATGGTAAAGCTCGGTTGGAATAAATTAACCCGATCTGCTTCTTCCATTACCTTTACACTTGCTTGATTGGGAGCCACAACTGTCTCCATGCTCCGGGAAGTTTCCGTATGTTGAACTGGGGAAATGACCGTGACTGGTTGTCCTGCTTCCGGCTGTTGTGCTAGGTCCTTTTGGCCAAGTTGAGCGTTCTCCTGTTCTTGTTGGGCTCCTTGTTTGACTTCTTGGGGACTCCCGGGGAGAGATATGGGTCGTAATTGTATCTCGTTGACTGGGATAGTGTCTACCGAAGTTGCGGGTCCATCCTTGATGGGACCTGGTATGAAAGATGTTGTCCCTCGGCGAACAGTTACCCCAGGTAGGGAAAAAGCTTGAAAATCACTAATATCAGGGGCATGATTAATTGTGTTGAGGTTCACTGCACTGCGCTCTGCTTGCATGACTTGCGGGGCCTGTATTGCCACGCCGGCATAAATATTCCGTTTAATCTCCCCTCCCCTCTGTTCACATTCAGCCAATTTGTGCGTAGGATTATTACATTTTAAACACGTGGGTGGTTGATTGGTATAGTGTACGTTGAATCGATATCCTCCCACATAAATAATCAAGGGGATATCGTTCTGCAATATAATTCGACATTGCTTTATGCCATTTCGAACGGGGTATTCATGTTGTGAGTTAAAAAGTTTATCATGAATTGAGATCACTTGCCCATATGGCAGGAGGTGTTGTTGAATAACCTCATCGGGGAGTTCAGTGGGACAAACAGACAATCTCACCAATGTGGGCAATCTGTCTGCCATGGCAATGGGTAATTCATGTTGCTCATTTCCATATACGGGATGTCATCGGATATTTACGGAGTATTTCTTCCGCAATCACTGCCTCAGTTAGTTTCACAAACATTAATTTCCGAAAAATGTACAGTTCGATACTGAGTACATTCTGTGGGGTATCTGAAATACAGTACGAATCCACCGATGTATATACAAACTACTTGGTCTCACTGGTAATGGTCGAACACTAATCTGTAGTGTATTAACACGCGTAAACTTCATTATCTTTTATAGTTACTGATCACAATCCTTTTACACATTGTAGATAAGCACTGATATTTCCCGGAACAATGGTGATTTCCATGATGGAACTGCATTTAACATAGAACTGTTTGGTCTCCTTTTAACCACAAGTTTGCTTAGTTAACTGCCATTGTTCCTTTTCCGATATTAGATTCTGGTATCCACGACACACACTATAAGCAGGAGAAAAACACTCTCCTGCTTATTCCTGTTATACTTGAAAACCACTCGAATCAATCACTGCTTGCTCGCGAAAAGAAAATATACGCTTCTTCCACTCGCGAAATCGGACATACACTGCCACTGACCAACTCACGGAGCCAACACTACGTGTGCCTCGCTCACCGTCTGACAGCGTTCTGACCACTGAGCTAACATGAGCACATCTAACTCCTTCTTTCTAATAGAACTCCTTCTGAAGAAACATGACTGAATTTTCGGTGTCCAAGACAATGGCATTGATATCAGTTGCAAATGCTGTTGTTTCTCTCTATTTTGTCTTGTTCATTGTACTATGAATGCAAGACATATGTCTGCTATCTTTGTTTTCATTGGAGATGTTCTTTTATGTATGAAAAGGTAGGTGACAAAGCCATCACATGATCATATGTATGGATAGTTTCGAAATATTCTATCATTACGGTTTTCAATGAATGTTACTTTTTTCTACACTTAGTAACATTTCAACTTGTCGTATTCCACCTAAAAGAAGAAAAACATATGTGCACATTTTTTTCTAATTGCGAAGGTTCACCCTACCTTTCAGGGCTCGAACTGGTTTACTGTTTCCGAAGATACCAGAAGTTGGGCTTAGAGAATTTTCATCTCAAAACAGCCTAATCAATGCGGCCAGCCTTTTTGGAACAGGGTGTACATACTCATATTTGAAATCACATTAAAACATTCAACACCTGCTACTTTGTCTACCGCATTTAAAAATATGATCTTATAGTACAGAGCATTATAGTCGGGATTTACAATGTCATAGTGTCATGACGGAATTAAAATTGAGAGGAAATGGATTAGCTACAACGAAACAAGCAAATGCTCTACTGCTCCTCCTGTATGGCATTTACACCTAGTTCCTTTCAAGTCAAATCAAACTGGGTAACTGGAATACCATCATATCCTGAAGAACTGTACAAAAACATCAATACGCATAAAGTTTCTATCATTCATGAACAGTCTAACCTGGCTTTTGTTGCCACGTCTGGATGCAAGAGTATAGTGGCCTCATTTATGGAACCGTAAGAAACATGATAGTCTGAAACGGAGGCACGATCTCCATAGAATCACTTACAAGGGACTGTTTTTGCTCGAACAAAAATTCTGGTGCGAAAATATATATTTCCTAAATGCGATACGCTGACATCAGAAAGGAAGATCATTCATATGCGAATTTCTATCTACCTCTCCAAACTGACCAATGACTATTCGAATACTGTATAGTACAATAAATGGAAACGAACTTGTGAGTCGTAAACTCGTGAAGAGAGTGAGACAAAATATGGAATAGAAGTAAAGTGGATGCTGCGCTACCAGATGCGGTTGATGAAAATCGTGGCAGCCATCTTGAAAGGCACCATATTGGAACCTATTCAATAATTTGTAATGAAAATTGGGCCATGTGATATATCATTTTAGGATAGCTTGTTTCAAGAAATCCAAATCTGAAGCAAGCTTTTATCTACTTTTATTCGTTGAGGAGATAGGAATCCTTAATATTGGGATTTTATGTCCTACAACATGTGCGTAAACATTTGGGCGGACACAAAACCCAGTATTTTCCTCAAATGCTCATGGACCCTTCGAAGCATATTGGATTCAACAGCGGCGCAGGTATGTTTGAATCTGTTGCTGGAGATTTTTCACGCTACACTGTCTAGCTGATGAGTCCAAAAATTGAAATTCGGTAAACGAAAGTGGTATTTAATAAAAACCAAGCTTGCTCAAAAGTGATAGTATGGGTTGTCTATGAAATGATTAAAATAGGGGTGAAGTTAACAATGGATACAGTTTACAAATGTGAATTTTTTGCGCGCATCGACATCACGTGACTGCGGATAACAAAAACTTGTAATATGACATAGCGAAAGTTGATACTTTCGTCTGAAGTCGTCGTCGCTATTGAACAAAATATCCATAAAGATTTGAGAAAAATACTGGATTTGTGTGTCCGCCCAAATGTATACCACTTTGCATACATGTTGTAGGACGTAAAATCCCAACATTGAAGGTCCCAATCTCCAAAACGAATAAAGGTAGATAAAAGCTTACTTCAGATTTGGATTTATTGAAACAAGCTAGCCTAAAGCGATATATCTCATGACCTACTTTCCATTACAAATTCTCGAACAAATTCCAAGAACTTTCAAGATAGCTGCCATAATTTTCATCTCCCGCATCTGGTAGCGCGGCATCTGCGTTACTTCTATTCAATATTTTGTTTCACTTTCTTCACTTGTTTACGACTTACAAGTTTTCCATTCTTTTGTACTATACAGTATTCGAGTAATCATTGGTCAATTTGGGGAGTAATATATCAATGAACGTCCTTTCTGATCTCGCGTATCACATTCTTCAGGAAAAAACATATTTTCGCACCAGAATTTTTGTTCGAGCAAAACACATTCCCTTGTTAGATAATAATTTCCCTGGCGACTCATCACATGGCTTTTCGAGGTCACTCAAAAATTCTGCAGACAGTTTGGAAGAAGCTGAAGGATCCCATCACGGGGACAGCGTAGGGAATTTTCTTGCTCTTGTTAAATTTGTTTCCAAATTCTAACAAGTACTTTGGGGACATGTTGAGACCTTCGCCGTAGACATAGAGGAAGGAAAGCTAAGAAGGGGAAGATTTGTATCTTTCTTCTCAAATAAATACGTATATAACATTATCCTGACAATTATAGAGATTACGCAAGAAAGAAAATATCTGCAGAAAGGGGAATGAAGCGAAGATGTAAAGCTTGAAAGTCGATTTGACTCAAGACATTATAGCAACGGCCCTATCTGTCATCTATCTCTGAAATGTCTTCTCACGGAAGGTGCTTTTCCGTCTGTTTCAAAGCGTGGATATTTGAGATAGCATCAGAGAAACTTTGTTCGAAACCACCAAGTCCCAACCCGACAATCTCAGTATTGACCTGACTTATTTCTTAGTATAGCAACCAACGGAGGGACCAACTTGAGATGAAATATCAATGTTTGAGAGCCCTCATCGATAAAGAAGTTTCTAAAGCTTTCTACGTGTACGATTTCAATCACAACCTTAATGTCACCATTGCAAAGGTAACTGCATTTTTATAGTTGCGCAAGATCTGTTTTCTCTCGCGGCAGTTTATATTTCAACCCTCAAATGAGAAGTTTGGCGTCAAAAAGTCACTGACGAAAAGAGAAAGAGAAATATTTCGTCGTGTTAAAAAGATTTGTGAAATTCGGATCACCAAACATGATGCCCTGGTAGGATTATTAAACCCTGAACGAAACCACTACATCTTCTAGCAGTCCTGCAATACATCAGCTAAGAGCTCAACACTAATACGGAGACTACTACAGAGCTTCGTAGCCTTTTGAAATCATGGTGTTCATTCGAAACGATAGTGACAGCTTTTTTCTCACTGAAGGTTTTTCAGATTTCAAAACTTGAAGCCCTGTACTTGCAGACTGAAGTGACAGAACGAGAATCGCGAAAGGAAGAAGAAACTGCCCAGGAAGACTGCAGCGGAGGAAGGCAGTGAGATGTCCGCCTTACAGAAGTTCAGCATACATGTGCATTGACAATTCTTGGAATGGATTGAACACGGACCTGGATGTTCGATTTGCTGCTATCGAATAGATATTCCTTAACTTGGCATTACTGAATCCGGTTGCCAGAAATACGCGAAGGATTATTAAAAATAAGTGGGAATTTTCTGACAATAAAATAGAGGTTCAAAACAATGTGCTCGAATAAGAATTAACGAGCCTCGCCGGAACCTAGACACATCTAAAAGGTTTTGTTCGAGAGAACCTACAGTCCGAAGCAGTGGGTGAAGGACACGATCTTGACGATTTATTGTACAAAGTACCTGGCTGTGGTGATGACGATATGCAACTGAATAATTACAGTAGCTGTTGGCGTTGGCAATGAAGAGAAAATTGTAAAGAATGTATTGGTTGTGTTCTACCTGTCCTCCACAAATATAACTCCCATGCGGCAGCGTACAGAAACCACTATTAGGCATACAAGTATGCATTATCTCTTTCTTCTAGCCAGGCTCACTGTGAGTATTGTTTTCTTGAAGCTAAAGATAATCAACGCCGCCTTCGTTCAAGTGTTGACCAGAAACTGCTTAAAGTTCTAACGCTAATTTCCATTTATTTAGATCGTGTCCCTACGAATATTGAAAAAATCATGTACAGGTTTGCTTGTAAAAAATACATTAGACTTTCGATTCTTTAAATTTTAAGATATGAAAACTTTGAAAAATATTCAGTTCAAAAGCGTACGGTACGGTAGTTAGTGCTTAGTAATTTCAAAATTTAAAATAGTGTTCTGCTGTTTTCGATGAAATGTTATGAAACAAGAATAAAAGATTTCGCATGTAAAATTGAATACTTTTTTTTTGTGTATAGGGGGCATGTTGATGAATTATAACAATCAAATTTAGATAGTGGTCCTGTTTTAGGGTCCCAGACCGCCACTGATTATTGTCAATAAAAATAATATTACTTATAAATGGAAGGATAATTACTTTTACTTGAAAAACCTAATTTTTAGCTTATTTCTGAAAACAAAAATCATTTTTTACCCAGAAAGTATTAATGATGTAGATTTTTGGGTCAGAACATTTATTATAGACAATTTTATTAACTACAATTAAAAAATAAATTATTGTTTTATAACCTGTGATAACGAAATGTGTGTTTCAGTTTTGTTACTTTCTGCCTGATAGTAATATATATATATATATTATGGCCATATCAAACATATAAAGATGTATAGGACATCATACTTATATGGAAATCAAACATATGCAAAGCGTATATGAGTGATCAAATATTCCTGTTTTTTTCAGCAGGGCATTGAATACGAATTATACCCAATTATAATTACATTTTGACTTTACACGAAAGCTTTATGTGCTAGAGGAAAACCGACTTCAGTGTCGGGACTCCGCACCTGGAGTATAAAAATTAACCTCTTCATCTTTATGAGACGATCTCAAAGTTAAAGTCTCAGGCTAGTGTAATTTTATAGACTAGGTAAGGTGTTTTTTTTTCTGAAAATAAAAAGTGAAACTGAAACCGGTCTGAACTAGATTGCTCACGTTGATGACTTGAATTGAAAGACACAAGGATCACAGGGGTACACCTTACAATTTCAATTTAATCAACATTTAATTCTTTTTAGGTGTAATTGGCTTCCAACTATACGAAAACCGATAAAATATATAAAATTTAAAGCAACCAATAAGTATTGGATTAGTGCGAATGAAATGTCTCCCCTCACTCAGATGATTAATGTTCAAAGGCGAAAAAAAGAAATCTACATTACCTGCGTAATCAAAGTAGGAGCCACACACTATTGCCGTCGCTTAGCCAATGATTGGATACTGTGGCAAAATAAGTCTAGATTTCGCGATGCGAAGAAATCCTTAACTGAATGTTGCACCGCCCGATCATCAGGGAAGGTCTTCCCTACAAAGAAGTAATCAAGATGCTGAAAGAGATGGTAGTCAGTGGGAGAGAGATCGTAGGAATACAGTGTGTGAGGAAGGATTTCATACTGCAACTCATGGAGAGCCTACACTTTTCTTTGCGCGACGTGTGAGTGGGCAATTTCATGCAACTAGAGGAAACCATTTCTGTTGATCATTGCTGTATCCTTGTGGACAAGTTTGCGGTGTGTTTTATGAAGTTCACCACTGTAACGATCTGCAATGATGGTTTCACCTCGCCTGAGAAAGATATGATGGATCGCTCCAACCATAGACCACCACACCAGCAACAACACCTTCTGTGGGTAGCAAGGACACCATCCTGAACGTTGATCTTACCATTGTTCTGACCGTTTACTGTTGTCATAGCCGATCCAATTTTCATCTGAAGTGACAATCCGATGTAGGAAACCTTCGAGCTGATTCCTTATACTCAGAGAACTGAATACTTTCAGACGCCGATTCATTTGGGCTGGTGTCAACTCATGTGGCACCCATGAGCCCAACGTTTCACCTTTAGATGGTACGGATCCGCTTTCAAGGTATTCCTGAGTAGCTCATCCTAACATGATTTTGGTCGGTGCTCACGGTGCTCATTTTGCAGTGTTGTGTTGCCGGAATGAAATTTGAGAAACCAACTGTGAATGGTTGTGCGTTCATTCGCCATTCCTGTCCAAAATGCATTATTCATGTTTTCTGCGGCTTGCTGTATAGAATGCCCCAGTTTGAATTCATAAAGAAAAATCACTTGCAGTTGTGTGTTCTCCATGGTGCACTTTCATATGATCCTGTTCAACAACACACTGCACCTTGACCGTCTGGTTGCCCCAGCCTGTTTGCTGGATGTATACAGAGTTTGTGACGTCAGACGCATGACCTCAGTCGATCTCTGCGTTGTGTTATTAAGGTGCTATTCCCACCAGGCGTCAAAGCGGTCATTTCATTCGCATCAACTCAATAGAAATTTGATACATTTTGCAACTAATAGCATTTTTCGAAGCACGGCGCTTCAATAGAATAATTCCTTTATTGATGTAGCATGATGTTACAATTGATACACGTGTATCTAGACTTTGTGTTTATTGGTTTCGTCTTCGAATCCCTATACCTACACTTCTCTCTCTCTCTCTCTCTCTCTCTTCATCCTTCTCTTTTGAGTTTATCTGATGACGTTTCTAGACCACATCTTCAACATAAGCTTAACATCATGAAAGCTTTAGTATCCTTAGGGCCAGATACCTCTCTCTCATGTTCACTCTGTCTTCATCTCATCCCTCCTTTCGCTCAAGGTTTTATGGCTGCCATCAAGGAATGTACATCACGGATATTGGTCTGTAGCTGAAGATTCAGAGAGACTGAATGTGTGAGAGAGAACCCGTCCAGTCTTGTGGTGGTCGATAGTTTGTTACTTATGTGGGAACAGATAGTCTGTGAGCTGTGAGAACCTAAATATAAGCCCTTTCTGGTCATATAACATCTTTCTTCTCCTCCCTATTCCTGCGAGGCATTATATATAAACTTTACTAGCGTCTGCTGTAGGTTGTAGTACGTATCTGACTTGCATTGGTAATCATAGAGAAAGAGCTATTCTAACAGAAATTTGCAAAATATGCAAAAAGCTTTATTTTTCTGACACTATTTACTGCTAGAGAGTGGGGATGGAAGATGCTATAATTTTTTCTGCTTGTTGTGTTGGAATTGAATATTTGTCTGAGCAGTTATAATATTTTTACGCGTTTTTTAAACACTATCGTTCTTTTTTTTCTAAACTACATGTTGAGGGATATGCATAGGCCTGATTGTAGGCAAATAAAGTTATATTCTCAAACTATAATACATATGTAACTCTCTTTGTCTGGTAGTTATATACAAAGAGTATAAAAAGTTCAAAAGGATGTGGATTTTATTAACATAGATATCCTGTCTGTCTGTCTGAGAACCATGAGTTGTACAACTATATCTGTTTTAATGTACTCATGGCATAAAAGTTGAGACGTGTTTGTAATTCACATATTATCTCTCAGTGTTTGACTGCTGAAGTTTGGTTTTAATGACATTTTCAGTAAATAAAATATCTCCTTCCTACCTGCTGTATGTTTAACGTTGTCAGTCGCATGCATTTATTTGGGCATCAAATGGTCACTTGCTGTTCCATATTAATCTAAATGAAAACTTTTAAATGTTGGAGAAACGTTATTTTCAAATTCTTGATTATGTGAAGGGTCTTATAGTGGAGGCTCTACGAGCTGTATAATGAAAGAGAGCTGCACTTTCTGATAAAAGCATGCCACTTTGCAAAATTGACCGTGATACTATAAGAAGTGATTTGAGTCGCATCACCCTTATTTTCAGCCCTTAGGATTCAAGATGGTGCCCAATTTATAACTGAGGTTTAGTAAACCAAAGCTCTTGCACGTTTTGCCCATTTTGCATTGTGACATGCACATACAACACAATTCTCAGCCATTCCTTTGCTAGTTTTCACCACCATACATTTTACGGATTTACATTTACAGAGTTATAACCTTATGTAGGGAAACGTGGAGTAAAACAGGGTAATGAAACGTAGGGTAAAACGGTATTGCAAATTCATATGTTTTTTCCTAATTATTACCCAATAATTTACAACCTACTTGTTTACGTTGTTAAACAACGAGATATGGAACTGCTAGTAGTTTAATGTTTCTCATATTTTGTCTTTCGATTATCAATAATTATTATACATGATTTCAATTGTGTCGTTTAATAGTAAATCTATTGCTATTACAACAGGGTAGTATTGATATCTTAGTAATGGTACAATATACTGGACAATATGGACCAGGGGCATAATAACGTTAACTGTAATCCTATTCCCCATTATGTCCCATGCGTGGGGCACAACGGAGAAAAATGCCATTTTTGGATTAAGTTAAAGAAAAACGGTTCCAAAATATTTTTTGCTAGGATTTGCTGGTGGAATATTGTAACTGAATGTTCAACGTGTTTCTCGCAAAAAGAATTGCTACAGTTGAGAATCGGTTAACAATTTATACAAGCAAATATCTTACGTTTCCCGTTTTGTTCTATGTTCCCCTACAATTAAATCAACGGATTTTAAAGTTAAAATTATGTACGTATTTAGTGCCTTGAAATCTAAATACACAGTGTTTCAATTTAAATGAAAATCTTACTCTTAAAAATGTAAAATCCTAATACAAATTTGTAGAAGGAAATTAACATTTTATTTAATAAAAGAATAAGATAAAAGTAGTTCTCCAAAACAGCTGAATTTAATATTTTAATATTAGAGGTTATATACGTAATTATTTGCATAACTTGCATTTCGAACATTTTAAACATCTATTGTGTTGGGCTAAGTGACTCAAATGATTTTTTCACTTAACAAAAACGACACTTGTTAATTTGCCTGTAGCTCATCATTTTCATTGTAGTAGGTAGAGCTGTGGTTGGAACACCCACCTTTACATAATCTACACTGAAGTGTGCACGAGGCACTGATCCTATGGCATGAACATCGTGGTGTATTTCATCCTGCTTTGCACCCACATACTTTCAGGAATACTAGCTTTTTCCAAACCTTAGGGAGCGTGGACCACACTAGTTCCCATTTACTATCTTTATAATTCCATCCCCATGAAGATGGGCACTGCGGATTGGCTTCACAGTTGCAGGTATTACCCCATATTTGAACAGCCTAATACGCTGCTTTCAAAGTATGTTGATGTAAAGCTGCACTAGAAGGTGGTAGGGACACAAGTATTTGGTTCTTGTTAGCAAATAAGTCTTTTCTTATTTCATTAACACAATGACTAGCAGTGTGTGTGGCATAGAGTAGGGTTGTAAATCGTTCTAGAGTTGTCAAGACGTCCGCAGACATTGAATGAACTGGCCTTGAAAGGGCTTTAAATGCATCTGTAGCAGCTGGTTACCTTATCCACGTATTCCAAGCTATTTCATTTCCCTTCGAAGAAAATATGAAACCGTGTCACAGCCACTAAATGCGTGGAACCCACGTAATGCTTCTGCTTTATCGTCTCCAAGTGCCTTTGCAATGCTATGCACAGCTACATATCATCTTCTAGCTCCTACTCCACTCAAAAGACAAAGTTCCTCCAATCTCATTGCTTCCATCATAGAGAAGTATGAAATACAAAGCACCAAGACATCAGTATCGGAAGCTCAAACTAGCAGTTGCTTTGAGTCATGCTGAATCATATTTTTGGCATGCAATATGATGCGGCCATCTGCTTCATCCATGTGGCTACTGTTTTTTCGTGCAAGTGATGTTGATACATTTTCTGAAGACACTATAGTGTCACCAACATTTGTTACAATATGCACATTGGTCACCTCATTTACGAGCCTCCTAGCAAGAAATCGGAACAGTTCATTTTAGTTAGAATCATTTCGCAGAAAGTCAGGCCAGTCTCCCGGTAATTTCCCTTCAGGACGAACTTGACGACATATACCTTTACCTCGCTTCTGACGTTCAATAACTTTCAAACTGTTTGACACGTACAGATCGCATACCACATCAATTCTCGAGACATTTCTTGAAGTACATTGATTATTAAGTAAGCTTCAATGCCTTTGTAATAGTCTCTGAACGTTTTTTATGTACCAGTTGTAATGACTAAATTTTACTCGTCATTAAGACTATGGTTATCTGTGTATAAATATATATGTAAAGGAACCTCTGCATAGAAATATGAGAGAAATTATCATCGTTACCAACGCGCCCTAGCGGGTTTCTCTTGTACTAATTTGGAGAAGAAGCCGGGAGCAGCGCTGGCTTCTTTATAATGGAGTTGGTAACGCATGGCCGAAGGTGTACTTGCGAGAGTGTGGTAAAAATAGTATGGCTGATGGTGTTCGAATAAGAGTGCTGTATTATATATCATGTCGGATTGTGTCTTGAAAATCAGTAATAGATCACCTTGTTAAAAGTGTAAGAAATAGGGCTTTACGCTCTGTAGAAATTGCGTTTATTTTACGAATGCCCGTATTGTGTGAGAAATTTTCCTGTTAATCTGTCGGGTGTTATATGGCCCCTTGTGGCTTACTGGTTTATTGGTTAATTTATTTTGAAGAAAACAGGAGTATACATGGCAGAAAATCCAATGAAATTGCTGAAAACGAAATTTCATTGAGTTTGGGTGCACGAAACCATGTGCTTCAAGGTCCGTTATTGAACGACGCCATCTTGGGTAAGCTATGTTCTAGCTGATTTAAACTGCTAGCGGTGTATATAATTGTTCATCCAGTAACTCGGCTATTTTGTTCCTATACAGGCGTGAATGCTTTATTACTAAATTTTCCATGTTTTTTTTTGGGAGGGGGGCGCTTTCCGCATTATAGACCGTAGGTTGAGAACTGCTATATTTTTTTTTTAATCAGAAAATATGATTTGGAATGTTCGACTGACCTTTGTTTATATATATATATCGTTTTTCCCGAGGCAGTGCTACTCGGTTTCAGAGATTATTGGAATCAAAGCCATTTATGCTGAGATCGTACCTTTTGTCTAGGTCGTGGCGTGCAGTGAATTTCCATTATAATTAAAGATTGATCGGCCTAATTATAACTGCAGAGGATAACGTGTGAGTGTGTGTGTGAAAGAGTTACTATATTAGAATAAGAGAGCAGAACTGTTTTTTAGAACGTCTGTTAAATTGTTACTCTAATAATGCAAATGTTATGTTGGATGAAATTTATTTCCAGTATTTGAATGTATAGTTGTTTTCGGAACGATGGTTCCCTATTGTTATACCTTATATATTTGGGCATTAGTTTTTGGGTTGTTATAAAGTATTGTTAGAATTTCAATCCTTTCATTTCTATTTATTACTCGTTCTCTATAGTCAAGATTTTGGATGGGTTTACGCGAGTCGAGCTAAAGCACCGATGTGGGTAAGTGCGTGTGTGTGTGCTTATGAATACTACTCACTGTTTACTAGACCAGAAATTGTGTGGGGCTCCTAGCCGGGTCCTGGCTATAGTGTCCCCCGTACTTCCAAAAAAAAAAAAAAAAAAAGATCTTGGCTGGTTAGTGAGCTTGGATCCTAGAACTAGTTTTCGTTTTTCTTCTTCATTCCTTGAAGCATCAAATTTTCGGTGACTGGCTCACTACCATCCCGGACCTTCGGGTCGATAGGAGGAAAAGGGATACTACACAGTGTGGCTACATCGTAGACTATTGAGTTAATATTATTTGGAGCAGTGCCAACACAACTGGATAAACTTTCGAGCTTTTGCTGCGAGGTCAGCTTTTGAACCAGGGCGACTCTGGCCATTGACACTCAAGGACGGCGGACACTTTTGATTTTCGAGCTTAAAAAACAGAGATTCATATCACGTTCTCGATTGACTATGAAGAGTCTTTGGAAGGGATACATATCAGTGGTTAATGTTTTTATGGCTGTACTGTTTAACTGCATGTTTCTGAGAGAATAGTCTTATGTTCATTTTATGTATGGGGTCATATATAGACTTTTCCCCCTCAATAACTCGTTCACGCACAAAACATTAGTACATTTCTTTTCCATCCGTTTCAGCACATCGCAGAACTTTCACACCTTCATCTTCAGCTATGAATCGGTTACCCATAGATACTAAGTTAGAGCTGCGTTCTAAAATTGGCTTTCCTAGTTGTCCATAGCTCTCCATAAGGGCGTGGCATTGATTAATAAAGTTGCTCTGATATGCAGGATACTGTTCATGGTGCTTGTCATTAGTTATTTCCTTTGACGATTGAAACTTTTTTAGAAGTCGAGAACTTCAGGGTTATAAATCATAGAAGTGATCCAACATCTTGAGTGAGACCGACTGCACCTCCAGAATCTTTAACAGTATCATTGTTATGTTCATGTACTTGGTCTAGCGTTAATGCAGAGAATGGACGATGACTTTTGTGAACTACGAAGTTTCCCGAAGCAAATTCTCTATGCGCATGAGGAACTTTTGTTACCAGTTCCTGAAGATCTTTCAAGTGTACTGTTAGCCAATGAGCATAATTTACATGATTTAAAAAAAAAGGGCATAATTTGTTTCAGTCTCTTTTTGAAAAGTTTATAATTCCCCAGTCTGATAGACCTGACAAATGTTAGAAGCAATATCTGAAGACGTAATACAGTTAACTGTTAACCAGAATATAAATCTTGAGTAACAGTCACAGCATGTATTTATCCAAGATTCAAGAGACCTTTCCTTGTCAGGGACATCATTTTCAAAATCTTGTAACATCAAGTCGTAAAGAACTGCTGCAGTTACTTGATGCATCCAGAATTTTTAGCAACATCGATCCAGCCACAATCTTGCATCAACTGTCCTATAACCTTTAAGAAAACGTGTTCTATATGTAAAGGACCAAAGAGTAGCACAAGCCTGTCTTCTCCAAACTGTTCTGACCAGTTCCATTGTATTGCTCTCATTTGTGCAAATAGGGATTGGTCAGCACATGTCACAGGTGTCTGATCACCATTTAGATGGACGGTTAATTCTTTCACAATTGTCATTCCATGTCGCAGAATCGGAATAGTAGTGGAAAGCTCATGAAATAGAGGTAGAATGCTGTTTATGCTCTTAAAATGACTAACTTCACTTGCTTTTGTAGCATGAAATGCAGCCAATGATAGATTTAGCAAGGGAACTACATTGTCACTTTGCATTATTTGTTCTCTGACATGCCGAAGCCAGTCCTCTTCTTGTTTCCACTCTAAAGACAAATCTCCCATTAACACCATTTTCTCCCCTTCATTCTGAGACGAATAGAAGGTTTATTGCTGTTGAGTATATATCTGGTGTAGTAAAAAGTAATCCATTATTTTTGCATGACATTGAAGGCTTGACTTACCATAGTTAGAATGATCCGATTTAGGTCACATATGCGCCGTTTTGTTCGATAACGTGTTGCCATTTGGAAGGTAATATCATGATGAATCTCTCATAGAAGCCCTTGTCCCTATTGGCAAAAAAATGAGACAGTCGATTTTCACAAGGCTCTCTTGAAGCGAATTTTTCACCAGCAAACGTGTTCGCCATGGACAGGAACAGATGGTAATCACTCGGTGCCAGGTCCGGACTATAAGGTGGATGCATAAGAACCTCCCAACCAAGCTCCCGGAGCTTCTGGCGAGTCACTATCGATGTGTGAGGCCTGGCGTTGTCCTGGTGGAACACAATGCCTCTCCTATTGGCCAAAGCTGGGCGCTTCTGGGCAATTGCTGCCTTCAGACGGTCCAATTGTTGACAGTATAGTTCCGAGTTAAGGGTTTGGCCGTAGGGGAGCAGCTCATAGTAGACAATTCCCTGCCAATCTCACCAAACACACAGCAAAACCTTCCTGGCCGTCAATCCTGGCTTGGGTACCATTTGCGCCGGCGCACCGCGCTTCGACCACGACCGTTTTCGCGTGACTTTGTCGTAAGTGATCCACTTTTCATCACCAGTCACCAACCGCTTCAGAAATGGGTCACTTTTGTTGCGATTCAGCAGCGATTCACAGATGGAAATTCGGTCTATAAGGTTTTTTTTTTGCGTTAACTCGTGTGGCACCCATACACCAAGCTTCTTTGTGTATCCAGTCTTATGCAAATGGTTCCACACGGTTTTTTGTGCAATGTTTAGCTCTTGGGCAATCGAAACAGTGCTTACATGACGGTCGGACGCGACAATGTCCATGATGTTATCGACATTTTCGACACTTGGCCTTCCAGTGCGTGGTACATCTTTGACGTCAAAATTACCGGCACGGAATCGACGAAACCAAAATTGCGCGTGATTGGCTGTTACAGTATCAGGACCAGGACTGGCTTGCGTTTTCGCCTTTATCGAAGAAAAACTGTAAAATATAACGTATTTTCTCTTTGCTACTGTCCATTTTGACGCGCGCTCACACAACACTGAGTCAACTCATCACAACTATCTCAACAGTGTTTGTAGTACGCAATCTCATCGTTTGAACGCCATCTCGTTGAACCCGATCGGATTTATACAACGCGAGATACAGATCACTGAAGCCATCTATTGGCAAAATAATGGATTACTTTTTACTACACCAGATAATTTGGTACGAAAGCATAGTTTTCTGGAAGCTGCGGGACACTGCGTTGCCTTTTTCTGCAATACTGGTATAGGATGTTAATAATTTTCTGTTCTGTCCTTTGCTGCGTTTTGTAGGCAGCTGAAAAATTGAGATGCTTGTGCCATTAAAGAAACCTTAGGATGTAGTGCTACTGGGTTTGTGATCCACATTGTCTATGGCTGCTACAGTAAATAAGCCGTTTTACAAATTTGCAGGGCAGACAACCTTCTCTTCTTTTGCTCGTTCCACAACCAGATGGCATAAATCAGACGTTACTTCCATAATCCGTGAGGATGATACGCATTCCATAGCCATGAAGTTCGTCTATCATTTTCTTGTCCCGGTATTGTCCATAAATTGACAATCCCAGGTACAATGGGAGTAGTGGTTCATGTGTTCTTTTGTTGCGAACAATGTCTTCTTCCGGTATCTTTAGTGGGAAATTTAAAATAAATAACTGACAAATAGTAAGACCTGGCTGCATTGCACGTCCTTCGGGATGAACATTACTTCCATATAATATATATTTAACAGCAGCCTAAAGGAGGATACCTTTCGTTGACAACCTTTGCTGAATTCTCCATTAAAGGACACATTTTGTTGAGCAAGCTGTCGCCTGATATTACGGGCAAAACGATGGAATGCAATGGCATCTTCATCAAAACCCTCTTCAGGAACATTAGAATGAATATTTGTTGACTTATACTTGACTCATCAAAATATACTCTCTTCCAGACTTTACTTCCTTACCTCGAAATCTTGAAGAGTGGACATAGGGTAGGTCTTCGATAGACACCCCTAGGAGTTGTGAAAGTCTCTCCTGGTACATTCGGATAAGGTTTGACATCTGGAATGAGTAATCTGACTCAACATTCTGTAAATAGTCTTCAATGTAATTCAATAGATCGACAAATGCAAGGCCCTCACACATTTCAAATGTCGAATCCTTTTCTTTACATTCAGGTGTTCAGCATCTGTTGTACAGACGTGTTAAACAACGCTTGTGGTATTTGGTTTCTAGAGCCACCATATCACCAGCACTAAGAAACTAGAAGCTTTGGATCCTGTAGGTAGTCTGCGCATTCCTGTACATGTTCAAAAATGTTACCTGTTGCAGCACTGTGCAATGGTTGATTCCACTGTTCTGGTTCCGAACAAGTAAAGCATTTCGATTCCTTGCTTTTAACCAAAGGCACATTTATTCCCGTACTACGACTCGAGCAAAGGCCATGTTGTGTGGGGTCTTCAGCACCAATTATCTTTTGCTTCAGACTTTGGAGCTTCTGACCAGTTCTTTAGTTTACATGCTTTGTGCTATTTTGTTTCTTTAGATATTAAAGTATTCTTTACACCATTTCCGTCATCGAGGCATTCCACTGGGAGATTTTATGGAAGCACATGACCAAGTGGTTTCAGCTCATCTATCATCGAAATTAATGACACATACCCGGCATTTCTTTGTGCAGTATTAGGGTTATTTGCAGGACAAATCAAGTTTGTTGTATCTGATGATTGACACAAACAACATCTTGACCAGTCTACTGCATTACCTCCTAAAGGGGATAAAACAGCCAATTTCAACCTTCTAGCTATCTCTGACATCTAGTCAATGCATTCACTCACAGTGATTAATCTGAAAAGAAACACAGATTTCATCTACATACATTAATAACATTATAGAAATGTTTCAATCAATAAAGTAAATTTACCCAAGGCCCCCGGGATGGATTTCTGGCCGGGTTAGGCCACTTTCGTCCTGAGAATAATAAAGTTGTCAGATAACTATGGTGTTGTATCATATTTTGAACCGGTTAGGGATAAAGTTTTATGCTAATCCTATCTAATTATTGTTGGTAATTGTCTGTTTTGTCAATGGCTTACATGTCAAGTTAGTTAAGAGACTGACTTGGTATGGAGGTAAGGTTTGGAGAGAAGGTTGAACAGGGAAATTTATTGCCGTGTATTCCAACCGCCCGTTCAGCACCAATGGAGAGGAACTCAGGTCCATTTCATTTAATATTGTTGGATTTTTTGCACTGTTTTTGTAATTTGTAGGTTAATTTTCTTGAAATTGTAAAGATTCTTGATACGTGACTGGATATCTTGATTTCTTGATATCTTGGTATTCCAAAGTGATTTATGATAATAATTTGGGCTAGTAGTTTATTCTGCATTGCTTTAATGAATTATTTCTTTTTTTGATCTTCTAGAAATTCGTTGAGTGGAGTCAAACCTGATGTCTTATACAGAGTTGCAATGTTGTCTTTCCAGAGTTTGAAAGCAAATCGAAATTCAAATCTTTCAACTTTTAGTAGAGGAGCTATATTTGTTACAGAGTTGAAAGGTTGATGTCCGTATGTAATAATGGCTCTTATTATAGATTTCTAAAGATGCGTTTTTATCCAAGCAGAGAGATTGATTGTAGTATATTGCTCTTAAAGTGACATGTGCCTGCAATCCTTTTTTACAAGTGTTTAGAATATGTTTTCTAAATGTCATCCTCTGGTCTAAAAGAACTCCCAAGTACTTAACGAATGTATAAGGTTTGATTATTGTGTTATTCATTGTCAAATATGTTTGTCACGGATGGTATTGCGTCCTGAATAGTAGTAAAGTATAAGTTGTGTCTTATTTTCATTTAATGTTAAAAAGACAGGTTTTACACCATTACAAATTTTTCAGTAATAGTTTCCAGTTTTTGAATTACATTTTTTGTAGATCTGACAATAAGGAGTATCGTCCGCAAAAAGACCTAGTGCTGTACACTTTTCTGTTGGAATCGGTGTATCATTAACATAAATTAAGTAAAGGATGTACTTAAGTAAAAGATGTACAAAGCAGCACCCTGAGGTACACCTCTTTTGATATGTATATCCTGACTGAAATCGTTGTTTATTTTAATATTAGTGGTTCTGTCGTTTAGAAAATTAGTTATGCATCTAATATAGGTGGTAGGAAGTTGAAGTTTATGCAGTTTGAAAATCAGATCATCGTTACAGACGGTATCGAAGGCACTTGTCAAGTCCATAAATATAGCCCCAGCACGATATTTTCTATTTAGAGCGCATTGAACATCTATAGTTATTCGGAGTAATTGGTCTATGGTGGAAATTTTGTTTCTATATCCGGCCTGAAATGGAGTGAACTTGTCCGCTTCTTCCAAATAGTTTAATAGTCTGTGGGCCAAAATAGTTTCACATATGTTTGATATTGTATTTGTGAGTTTTATAGGACGGTAGTTGTCTAAATTTGAACTACTTATGTTAGGTTTACGAATTAGTATGGTGAATGCTTTCTTCCAGTGATTGGGAACGAAACCAGTTTTGATTGATGCATTATAAAGTTTTGCCATAATATTGAGGAAAGACTTGAGAGATCTTAATAATAATATGTATGATACATCGTCCGATCCGGGAGAAGTATTTTTCTTTTTGTAGAGAATATGAAGTATTTCGTCAGCTGTAATTTCTTGTAGTAAAGTGTCAATGTTTCCTGGATGTTCATCTTCTCTATCTAATATAGTGAGGTCCTCCACCGAAGTAGTAAATTTGCCAAGGGCCCGCAGGGTCACCAAGGCTGGACTTCTGGCCAATCAGGCCACTTTCGTCCTGCGGAATTATTTAGCTAATTGCGAACAATTTATCATTGAGAATTAATTAAAAGACAAACTCAAGAACCGCAATCATAACCAGCACGCTCAAGCCCCAACTTCGCAAAGCGCTAGAATATCCGGCAATGGCATATGAATTGAAATTACTAAGTTAGACTTAAAGGTGATAACTTGATAAGGTTGGGAATCCCTTAAGGTAAGATTGTGGATAGTTGGGATAATTTGGTATCTATCAGAAAGTTCGAAGTTCAAAATTGGCACAGGATTTCTTATTCCTCTATTCACTTTTGTACTTGTTATACATTTCTTATGCACTACTTAGATGTGTATGCTCAAAATAACATATCATCCGTGGTGTCTTCTCTGGATTACTGTAATTTGTTGGAGCAAATTTTTGAATGTTGGATTTTCCTCTGTGTAAGTAGAGCTTAATTTAGAATATTAAATACTAGATTAGAGGTGAGGTCCTGCACCGTAAGTAAATGCCAAGGGTCCGCAGGACCACATGACTGGACTTCTAGCTCATACTGCTACTTTCGTCCTTTGTATTGAATATTTTATTTGTTTTATTTTATTTTGTATCATTTTTGGTATTTGATAAGGATCATATTGAACACCAACACGCAGGCCTCGTAGCAAATAAACGTCCAGAAAAACAAACCCCTTCCAAAGTAAAAGTGTCAATTTTGATATTAAGTGACCAAAAATGTTTAGACTGGAAGTGTGCAATTCGCTCAGAGAATGGGCATTTCGTTAGAATCTGCCAAGAATTTCAAGACTGGTAATAGTTTTGTGAGTATTTAAGGTTAGCTTGGAGGAAGAAAGGGATAGGGTAGTTTATTTTGAGTGTGCATCTTGCAATTGAGATTTTATATACTTATTAACGTCGCATCCGTAGAGAATGTGTAATGTTGTTGATTAGTTGTTTATTTTTTAGCCTGTGAATGGTATTAGTAAGAAAGTAATTGTTGGTATGTTATATCATGTTTTATTATTCTGTCACTCATTTGGTTGGGTAAATTGTCCTGGATAAACTTTTTGTTCTTTGCCGTTTCTATGTCTTTCTTACTTCTTTCTTTCATGTATTCATCTATGGGAACAATAGGTATTTTTGCGTATAATTCAAGTTTGTTCTCAATCCACATCTTCTCCATGTCCCGGATCCAATATCTTTCAAACTTTTCTATCCTTTCCATGCATATCCCAGAATGAAAAAGTTCAGGTCCATATATCACCATCGGCCTGAGAGTAGATAGATACAACCTGGTCTTTATTGTGAGTGAAAGCGTTGAGCGACAATATGTTATGAGTAAAGAATGAGTTTTTTTTTAGGCCAAACCTTACCAAACCTTTTAGGCCAATATAATTCCTATCTTTTACGTGTGCTTTAAAATTTAGTCTTTGATCAAATGTAACGTCTAGATATTTTGCCGTCGATTTAGGTTTGATTTTGTTTTTTGATTGTAATAAATTTCTCTTTGTCTTTGCGAGTTCCCCGACCGGATAGATAAAATATTAACTGTGGTTTTTCAGGTTTAGATGTAATATCCATGTCTGGCACCATTTGACAAATTTGTCTGTAATTGTTTGTAAATTTTTTATAGTGACCTCAGCATTTCGTACACTTGTCCAATATGCTGTAACTTCGGCAAACAGGCCTAGGTGTCAATGACATATATGAGGTAAAGGATCGGGCTCAGTGCCTCCGCGTTGAATGTTAATGATGTCTGAAAGTTCATTACTTGTTCTGATCTGAGTAGTTCTGTTTGTCAAAAAATTGTTAAGCCATCTTATAATAGTGGTTGTGAAGTAGAGTGTAAAGTGTTTGTACATCAGGCGGTAATGCCAGACAGTATCAAAGGCGGAAGTCAAATCCATGAACACAGCGGCGGCCCTTTTACCTCTGTTTAAAGCTCTCTGGATGTCAGTATTTACGCGGATTAGTTGATCGACTGTGTATATGTGTGAATGAAAACCTGCTTGACTGTTTGTGATTAAGTTACTTTCCTCCATATGCTTATTGAGTCCTTTTGTGATTACAGTTTAACATAGTTTAGCTATTGTATTAGTCAACGTGATGGGACGGTAATTATCTGATAAGAATCAATTTTTGTTTGCTTTGGGTATGAAGATTGTGAATGCTGCTTTCCATGTAGAAGGGATGAATCCTGTTTTGATTGAAGCATTAAACAGTGCTGTGAGAATTTTGTATAGTATAGGAGAAGCTCTTTTGAGTGCAATGTAAGGTTTACTATCGGGACCGGGAGCACTGATTTTTTTTATTTGAGGATGTTTGTGTTTTCTTCTTGTGATATGTCATTCAGTAGAATATCTATATATTCGTTATTGTAATCTTGTCTATCCAAGTTAGTAATGTCATTAGAGTGATTAATGATTAGGCGGATATTTCCCGCCGTCCATGCAACATCTCTTTGTATCTCATTTGGAAGATCTCGGTCGTCCTTTGTCCTATCTGCAACTTACTTTCTTGTGAAATATATTTATGAATTCTTTATTTGAAGATATTGTCTAATTGACTAGGTATGGCTTTCCCTGAAATTTTTTTTTTTTTTTTAGAAGATATTGTTTTCCAAAATATTTTAGGGTTTTTATGAAAATTTTCTGACAGGAAGGACATGTGTTCCGCAAATTTCTGTTCTCAAATAGTTTGATTTCTTTTTTTATTTCTTTGTTCAGTTGATTTATTTATTGTTTGATGAATTCAGATCCATTGTCCTAGTGAGGTGACGTTTGTTTCTAATGAGTTAAAATGTCCGCTGGTAGTCTTTCTTCATGTAGAATATATTTTTCTTGAGGAACTGATTGGGTTAAAGATGTTTGTATGGTGCGAATGATGGTATCACTTGTCTTTCTTATGTCATCAGTTGTTCTAATAGATGTGTCGATTTTTCTAAGTTCTTGTTGTAAAATGTGATGATAAAGCTTCCAGTTTGCTTTGTTGTAATTTGAACGCATAATAATGTTATTGTTTTTATTTATTCGGAGGTTGAAATGAAGGTAAATTTCACCATAGTCCGAAGGGAGGCTTCTCTGAACCATTTTCTATACCAGTTTGTTAGTAATTGCTGGGGATAACAGAATCAGGGGCTGGTTCATAGTTCTTCATGTATCTGGTAGGGCCAACATTAATATTAATTAGTGGGATTGTGACAAGTTTTGAAATAACATCTTTCCATTATCGTCAGTCTTCCTGGCGCTCATCAAAGGATGTCGGCTATTCAAATCTACTATTAAAATTAGGTTTTGTATTGTTCTAAATGTTTCAATAAAGGTGTACTACTCTTAATATTTGTTTGAGGGTTTGAGTAAAAAGTGGCTATGTATAAGGTATTTGAGTGTGTGTAAGAGTTATCAGTAATGGAGTAGTATTGGCATCTTGTAATGTACTTGGTAGCGTTATTTCCTGTGCTAGGATGTGGTTTTCCAACTATGATTGCAACCCCACTCTGGGTTGTAGGTTTATCTTTTCTGAAAATATTGTATTCCTTTAATTTCATTGGAATATTAAGTGTTAATTTAGTTTAATTAATGATTACTATATCTATAGACTCATCTTGAGCTAAGTGAATAATTTCCTGTAATTTTTCTCTGATGCCATTTATGTTGATGAACATGATCTTCAAAAGATTCTGTGGGACTTGTTTGGTTCTTGTATCACTGACCTGATTCGCCATTCGTGTCTTTTACTTTGTTTTGTGGTGTGTTCTTGTTGCTTTTTTGTTTTTTATTAAAATTTTCCAACGTAACATGTACATGTCCATCTATTGATGTGATAATATTCAGTCTGCAATGGAGCAATTCCTCTGATGTTTGTTTTATTACATTATTTAATTTGAACGTGTAATCATCGCTGGAATTAAAGTTGCCCATTTAATTATGTCAGATTTTTGCACTGTTACTGTTTCGTCATTTTTGTCATCTTCAGTGGTAGTGATCTGAGAATTTGTGCTATGTTTTGTATTATTTGATTGTTTGTCATTGTCTATTGTGTTTTGTCTTAAAATGTTGGAGTAGTTGTGTCTTTGTTTATAGGATTGCTTCTGTAATTTTTTTCTGGTATTACTTTCTGCCTTATATGTGGTCTACAAGGACAGTTTGAGGCTCCCGCACGGTGACCATTAATTTTGCATGTTCCGCAGAACAGTTTGTTTGAAATAACTTTACATATATAGCTATGATGAGTCTTATCGCATTTGTAGGAAGAAGGTGTTTTTGAGCACTTCCCTTCTGCATTAAATTGTATACACGTTCTACAAGGTACTGGTCTACCTCTTGTTTTTGAAGTAACTTACTAATTTTGGATCTTGCGTAAACAAGCGGACAAGAGGCAAAGACACCCTTTCATTCCTTATTTTTGAAGCATTTGTAATGGGGATTCTTTTTTGTTTGAGGTAAATTTTCAGTTTATTAATGTCTGTGTTAATCGGTACACCCTTAATCACAAATGTAAATGTGGTTCTAGAGAACGTCTTTTGTGATTCTTATTGTTTTTCTTCATATGTAATCATTTTGGCTTGAGGGCCAAAATCCTTATCTTTGAAAATTTCCAAGAACCTCTTTTTATGATTTGCCTCCCTGAAATGCGTTTTAAACTCTGTGTGTTGCTTCACGGGGGATATTGTTAGGTTTACGTTGTTTACTCTTGCGTTGTGAATGCTTGTGAAACATTGCTTAGAATAACTTTGTGTTTCGTGTCTTTTTCTAATTCAGTATCTTTAGGAACATTTTCTGTTTCGTTTATCGTGTTAAGATCATAATTTGTGGGATTAAGTTGTTGTTTTCCGTTTTCCTGAAGTGTTGTTTTGTCTGTTTTATCTTTTTGGTACACATTTTGGTTCTGTTGTTCGTTAATATTTTTGCTTTTGTCTATAACTGGTGCTTCTCTATTATCATTATGAGTATTCTCTTTGTATGAGTTTTCATTTAATGTTAAATTCATGGGCGAGTTTGATTTGTTTGAATTGGATGGTGAATTGGAGGGCGAAAATTTTCCTTCTTTGGAAAGTACTGAGCCTGGAGATATCTCAATCGAGGTGTATTCGTCAGGTGTGTAATCTGTGATTGACCCCTGTGGTATTTCATCCTCACTAGGTGATTCATATTTTTGTTCAATATTTAGAATTCTTCTCTGTACCCTCCTTGGAGTGAATTTATCTGTATTTCTTTGCTTATTTAATGTCTTTTTCACTGTCGGAGTGAAATCTGCATTGTGTATTTTAGACATCTGGCTGGTACATCTGTGTACGTCTGCTTTTGTGATGACAATATCATTTTTCCTTGTTCCAACCATTTTATAAGTAAGGGAAGGCGAGGTAATATGTTCCAAAGGGTTATGGATAATGTCTCTATTCTAGGCAGTTCTAAAGCAATATCAACTTGAATGGTGATTTAACTTTAAGCATCATCTTGGATAAGCTACTTGAACTCTGTTAACAATAATCGAAAGCTAACTTATTTATTTATGTTCAGGATTTCTTAAGCCCGATGGCCCTTAAAACGACCTTACTGCAATCTGTGAATTTAAATAATCTGTATGCCATTTATTTAGTTTTAGTTTTCAAACGCCTATCAGAGCCAAACCCGTCAAGCGCAAGCAACCATGCTTATCCTGCTTATTTATTTAAGCCCATGACTCTTAGTTACGTCCAACTTGCTCATACACCGTGGAGCACACTTACATAGATCCTTATTCTTAAAGTCCCAAAACTGCTATGAACCGGGGAGGTCCTCAATGACACCATAACATATATAGAAGCTTGATAGTTAATTTACCCATCGTTTTTAACATTAAGTAACCTTTTATAATCTTAAGTGGAATGAAGATGTTGAGATTGCCATATTTTTATTTCCCCGCAGTTTTAGCCTAAAAATAAATTTAACTGACTTAGTATGTTTAGCATGATACTCTACAGTAGAAACAAGAACTACTCATTGATTATACACCTCTTAGCCTTGGTTATTTTGTGAGAAGGATGTTATTCAGAATTGAATGTTTCTTATGCGTTATGAAGGCTGGTCCCTCTGCTACACTTCTAAAATTTTATATTTTTTCATCTCATAAGCAAGTTACAAGTGTCATATTTCACCCAATGGAGCAAAATTGTATTGACGGTGGAGAGAATAATACAAGGTATATTGTTGCAACATACATTACAAATATAATATTTCATGATGTCAACAAAGGTATCATCCACTCCCAGGAATGTAAAGCAATTAAGTGTAATTTAGAAATTGGAACTTTATCGTATATCATATACAGCTATTTTATGCTATTTTACGCAGTAGGTCTTGGAATAAATCCCACCTGTATACGGGAGCTATACGGAAATGAGAAAATTACAGCTTTCTAACTATACACAAAAATCGTAAATAGATCTTAAGGGAAATGCAAGCGGTCAGCACGGATGGTAAAGATTTTGTTAAAATAAACCTAGTGAAATCATGAAACATCTCCTTGAGAAATATACAGAGATGTTAGATTAAGTTTACTGTCTATTGAGACAAAGGTTTATAATTACCTGAATGTAAAGAAAATCTGGAATGTATATACTACCCATTTTGTCAACTTTCCAGAAACATGGAAGAAGGATATAATCATAGAAGTATTGTTGTTGTGTAATCAAAGTCAAAATGGCTTCGTTCTCTACTCAAGGTGAACGTTGGATCAATTATTTTAACGCTGAAACCAAAATGCCATCTAAGCACCTTTCTAAAAACCACACTTTAATAATCTGTTCAGTAAATGTTTAAAGTTTATTGGGACCAGGATATAATAATAACCAGTACTTGTATACAAGCATGACCGCTAATACCGGATTACTATGATGCCAGTTTGTTGAGGAAAAAAGAGAATTAACGAAAACATGCTTGTGTGCAACGTTGAACAAAGATGTCCGCATCCTTCACAACAATGGTCCAATCATGTGCGCCATTTGCAACAATGTGTACGGGGTCACATTTTATTTTACGTCCTATTTACAGACATAAACCTAGAGTTTATGTTGAGCAAAGTAACTTCTAGAGGGAACTTTTAGGGTACACCCTCCTTGGTTGTGAGTCTGTTTCTACTTTCAATCTCCGCCGTTAAGAAGTTTGAAGGAAATACTTGTGGTTAGAGTTTTCCGTCATGGAAATTACTTCCTATCATATATAACATAAACACTATCACATTTTCTCCGGTTTTAAATTCATTTGTGAAAGATAATATCATTTTGTGTGAGTCATTGCTGCAACAGGGTCGTGATTACAAATCATACAACTTTTAGGTGTTGCAAGTGACGCCAGTGACTGCATCCACAGATAGGAAACACGTGTATTTTGTGTGGGGAGTGGTGGTGGGCTGAAACTCGGCACAGAAAGAAAAATAACCGTGCCAGTTTTCTCAGTTTAACTGGAAGTGGGTTATGCCTCTCTTCCTGAAAGTCCCTTGTTGGAATAAAGGTAAGGGGAATAGGGAGTGCTGCTAGAGAGAGAGAAAGAGAGACAGACAGACAGACACACACACAGAGAGACAGAGAGAGAGAGAGAGATACATAAGGGCTCAAAGAACGAGAGAAAAACATAGAACTTAAAAATGTTTCGCTTACAGCCACTCACTGAGAGACAATGTGGTAAACAGAAGTGAGAGATGAAAAGAGAGGTCATAATCTGTGTTACTTTGAATTCTTCACATTTTCACCTCTCTCACAAGGATGACGGGATGAGTTCCAGAGGGACATGCCAGGAGAAAACGTGCTCTACGACTGAAGTGAACATTGGCGATAGGTTCAGCACAGCAAGAGGCATACCAATGCGTTTTTGGCATTTTTCGGCACATTTCGTCCGAAAGAAGCTTTTGTGGTGTAGAAAAACCGAGGAAAGAAGCATAAAAAGATCGAAAAAACGAAGACAAATAATAAAAGGAAAACGAACTGTAGGAGAAAAGGGGAAATAGTTCTGAGACAGACCGTTGACTTAGTAGTACCTCAACCTGAATACCAAATACTTTTTGGCACACATTTTTCTTCTCTTTCGAACTCTACAGACCCTACCCAAATAATACATACCATTGTTAGCACTACGGATGTCACTCATGACAAGGTTCTTCACGGACACATCCTTGAATTTCCAATTATCGGGAAACTTCCGTTTCTTGCAAGTTTTGAAGACCTTGTACGTAGTAACGTTTGCTAAAATACGGTCGCAAATATAAAATATTAACAAAACACTAACCTCACCTCACCTCGTTCACCTCATCAGCTACTAGGTCAACTTGGCCCAAACAATTATAACAAAATATCGATTCACTTTGCGCAGAGTCTTTCGTGTCATAGATCTGCTTCCGGGCAGAACAGCAATCACTACGGTTATTATCATTATATATACGAGGATTAAGCCATAAGTAATGGCAACTATTTTTTTTTCTTTCGAATTGGGAAAACTGGACAGATCGAAGATATACGTTGGAAACCTTATGGCATGTACTGTCGAGTGGTCCCACCAGATTGTGTATGTGAGTAAAACTGCATGTCTGAGCATGTCCCTAAATTTAGTAGGTGAGCGACAGTGATCTTGAATGGAGGTCACGAAGAGTGAACAACTTACGTATGTGAAAGTACCATTTATCCGCCGCAGGAATGCCACACAGAGTTACGGGATGCACTAGGCGTGCGTGCCTTATCCTATCGAACAGTGACGGGTTTGCGGGGAACAGGACGCCCACTGCTGGCCAGATCGGCACTGGACACGCTGCCCAGTTTGAAAGCCGCTATCCATTTCATTACTCTTCGATAGGGCAAGGCAAGTGCACCTAGCGCGTCGCCCTTAAGTCTGTGTGGCATTCCCGTGCATTCCTACCGTCGAGAAATGCTACTTTCACATACGCACGTTGTTCACTCTTCGTGTCCTCCATTCCGGACCACTGTCGCTCAACTACTGATTTCGGGGCATGCTCGGACATGCAGCTCTACTCACATACACCTTCTGGTGGAACGGTGTTGGATTCATTTTATATATACCAGCGAGATATAACTGACCAAGATCACAAACCACCTCATGTCTGTTAAGCTCTTAATAATTGAGTGGCTCAGTGGAATAAGGGCACATGACACATCCCAATAAAAACTGACTTTATACCTCAAACAGATATTTTATTGCATCTTGCGTCTCCTGCACTAATGACTATGTCTGTGGAAGGTGCAATTTTCGTACTAAAATATAATTTCCAAAGAAGATACTTGCCAGTGGAAAAAGGACACGTGTCACATGGTATACAGCAGTCAAGCTAGAGATATTAAGAAAGAGCATAGTGTTTACATCAAATACTCCTGCAATGTCATGGAAGCGTATCTAAAAAAAGCTTGCAAAAGCAGAGCGACCATCGACCAAACTTAGCTAGTGTTGCTTTGCCACTGGGACGAAAAATCAAAGTTGCTAAGTACGAGTACAATGATACAGTTCATCCCACATATCTACTTGTGGTTTTACATAAACTTGAAAAGTGACAAGTAGAATATGTGAGAGTTTTTTACAATTTCAAAGAGCGTCTGATTGGTCGAAAGTTTTGTTACGTCACAGCGTCGAAGCGTTGTGATTGGCTGATTGTGGGAGACGCTTGTGACGTCAGAGACCATCACATTTCCTTACCGTCGTATTCGGAGGACATATTAGAAAAATGAGAAACTTATGACGTCACGGACCGTCACGTGAGTTTAACCTAGCATTGGGCGGGAATATCAGATAGAATAAGGAATATAATGACTGCACCATTGGGCGGGAATATCACAAAAATAAGGAATATACTGACAATAAAATTGTTGGCAGGCATTAGAAAAAATAAGAGGTTTATGACATCACAGACCGTCACGTGATCTTACCGTAGCATGGGGCGGCATATCAGAAAAACATAAGGAATATAATGAGTACACCATTGGGCGAGCATATCAGAAAAAATAAGAAATATGCTGACCGTACCATTGGGCGGGCATATCAGAAAATTTTAAGAAATATACTGACTGAGAATATCAGAAAAATTTAAGAAATATACTGACTGTACCATTGGGCGGGCATACCAGAAAATTTTAAGGAATATACTGACCCGGATATCAGAAAAAAGGCAATATATTGACTGCACCACTGGGCGGGCGTATCAGAAAGGTTTGAGGAAAGTAGTGACAGTGGAAGGTCATATCCGATGACTGGAGACTATTACTGTGGTGTTTGAGCTTAGCTTTTTTATTTATAAGAACTACATAGTTACACATTACCCTCACAATTCTGAATATACATGTTCAAAAATTTAAATATTGGGACAAAACGATGAATTTGATAGAGCACTCGTTTTTATCTTAAATTGTTAAATGCTAAGGATAGAAAATACACAAAAGTTACTTAGAAAAATCATAATAATAAGGAATACTTTTTTAACATTTTCGGTGAAGGAGAGATGGAACGTCAGACGAACAGAATGAAACTAGAATGAAAATGAACACAGAAAATACCTTATCGCACATATATGTTAGCTCACTGCGTTAACTTGTTTTTTACAGTGAAGCAAAATTTACCTTATAGAAAATAAGAGATTGTCTGGTAATGTGAATGTACTGTCTCTTGTGATACTATCTTTCTTCTTTATTGATTAATCTTCGATAAACGAAGATATGGGTCATATTTGAATCTTTAAAGTGACTTCATTGTTTGAGTTACAGAGGTCTCTTTAGTCAGGACTAAACTGAGTATAGGTTATCGGTATGAGAGATGATTTCATCTTTTGGGGAAAGATTCAGACCTCTTTTCCTTATTGATATTACTTCACTATGTGTATATAAACGAGATACAAAGCTTAGTTTATTAATATATAAATTGTGTATATCTTGTGTACATGAGATATACATTCAGAGATTACAAAGATTTAGAGTTCTTTTCCTTGTAGCTGTTGCTTCACTAAAGTTAATCATTCTATTTATGTGAATTTTAGACATGATATTATAACTTGAAAAGTGAGTAAGGCGGGATATAGATTCAAACATATAAGTGTATATAAAGTAGTAAATACTGACTAAGGTATGTACGTATTGTGAGGTGATTTCATAGTTTGGAAAGAGGTCACTTTTCCTTATGACAAAACGCTTGCTTAGGCGTTCTAGATGTATCATACGTGAATCCCAAATGTGAAATCATAGTTTGTATGAAGATATAGAGGTCATGTGCCTTACTAACTAAAATGTTTTACGTTCCATCTATGTCATTTGTTATTTTTACAAGATCCTTAGGGATACAGTTTTTAGTTTCTGTATGGAGTAAGGAAGATGTTAGATTACTTGGAGATAGAGAAATACACAAATTTAATTTACATATGTATCTTAACATAACTCCTTCATAATTCTTAGGGATGGCGTCCTAACACCCGCCCCCTGGTGAGCATTGATTCTGAGACAGATGGAAAAAATGAAGTAGTTTATTAGGGGTATAAAGTACGCATTCGTTAGAAGAAACTGAGGAAAACTATGGAAATCACCAGTTAGGAATGACCAAGAAAACGATTCCAACTCGCGTGTGCCTTTGGTGCTGATCTGATATTCGCGACCGAGGTTGACACATATATTTTGGTGTCAAAAATGTGAAAGGAAAATCCTTTAGGGGTGGCTGTTCGTACAAGATTACGGAGGAATTTTAAGGAGAAGAGAAATCCTGATAGAAAACTCTATAGCCTGCTCGATAGAAAACTATAGCTTCTGTCCTTAGAATTCACGCACCAAATAAAAATGAAAATCCTGGCAGAAATATACGTGCTATCCTAAAACATTTCAGCTGTTTAGTGCTGATCTGAATCCTTGAGTTCAATTTCAATTTAGCTTAATACTTTAAATACATATTTTCTGCTCTGAATTTTTTCACAGAGGTTTCTACTTTTTCCAGTGGTTTTCCTTAGTCACACCAGGCAAATATATGTTATTCAGTTCAACTTTGAGATCAAATCACCTATCTTCAGATTAGAGCTTGCATTAAAAAGTAACCGAATTTTGCTCTGAATGGAGAGAGCTAAACGTATATTGAAGAATCTTTTTCATTGAGCAGAATAAGAATGAAGATAATGACGATATTGATTGTAAATGTAAATATGTTCATATAAGTCATTTTTCTATTACACTAGAGTGCAACATAGAGCGGAAAATTGAACCTATGTAACTCAATGGTAGAGCGTTGAGTAAGGTCCTAGGATCAATCCGTGTAGCTGACCATTGTGACAGATTTTTTCAGTTTTTTTCCTCAGTCACACCAGGGAAATACCCCCTCGCATATCTGAATCTGAGCTTCAGATGTTTAAAGGTGAAAAAATAAAATTCAAAATTCAGAATGACACATATGAGAAGGTTTTTCTCATTATCCTATGTTTAACCCGAGGAAAATGAGGAGGCCTTGCTCATTAATCTATTTTTAGCGCGAGGAAAAGTTAGGTAATGAATTATAGTCTATATTTGATCCTTATTTGATTATAGTCATAATAGAGAAATATGAGTTATTTAATTCAAGTTTTAGACCACTCCATGGGTGTGGAGATCCTTAGTCTTTTCCTAGTTTTTCGTCAGTTGTACCACCTAAATGATATGAACGCACCTTGAACATAACCGTTCTTAAACACCTTTTTCGTAGGACATGTGTTGAAGGTATCATGTTTTATCATTTGTCTGGTGTAAATGAGGAAAAAGCTGAGTGAAAATAATGGATCTCCGAAGTATCAGGTGCACCATCAGACGGGCGTATCAGGTAACCGGAGATTACTCCCTTTTAACGTTAGCTTTTTAAAATTAAATGAGAGGGTAGAGGGACAAATGGATCGGAAAAAAAGAGAAATACACAGGTATAAAGAGAGCAGAACGACAGAATGATTGAAAGTAGAGAGACAGATAAACAGAGAGAAATAATGAGATAGATAGAAAAACACATTTATGACAGAGTCGTAGTAACACAAACGTTTGTTAATATAGAGAAAAAGTTAGACGGAGAGAGACAGACTAATAGAAAGTAGAAAGACAGACTAATAGAAATTAGAAAGACAGACAGATAAATAGACAGAAAAAAGAGATCGAAAGAAATTTACATATAAACAAAGAGTCATAGTAACACAGACCTTTGTTAAAATAGAAAAAGAGAGAGAGAGAGAGACGGAGAGAGGCACACTGATAGAAAGTAGAGAGAGAAATTGACAGACAGATCAGCAAGAGATATAGATAGAAAGACACATATATACTTAGAGTCATAGAACACACACATATTTGTTAAATTAGAGAAAGACAGAGAACGAGATAAAAAAGTAATAAA
>JAGDQP010008848.1:49684-61379 GCA_022664845.1 Lepisma saccharinum | reverse complement strand
TTCTAACATCATATTTGTCTGACAGAGAACAACGTGTCGTCTTCTCTGGTAGCACATCCAAGTGGCTCCCCATGCTTTCAGGTGTCCCTCAGAGAAGCTCCTTAGGGCCAGTTTAATTTTCCCTCTTCATTGATGACTTATGTGAACAGATAGATAATTCTTGCTCGGTACTTCTTTACGCTGATGACTGCAAAATTTTTAAGACAATTAAATCTACAGAAGATCCTTTCTTCCTTCAAGCCGCTATAGATTCTGTTAAAATGTGGTGCAATAATTGGTTACTGAAAGTCAATCCTTGCAAAACTGCTGCCATGTGTTTCTTACTGAAAACCCATAACACAAAATGTACGTACACATTAGCCTCATCTAATATACCATGGGTAGACCATTACAAAGACCTGGGTATCATATTTGATGAGCTCAATTTTACTCCTCACACTGAATTCGTAACTTCTAAAGCACTCAAAACTTCTTGGACTGCTCTACAGGTTTATCGATATTAAATTTCAGAGCTCTTCGGTCATATTTTCTCACTTGTGTACTTCCTACTATCGAATACTGTTCATCTATCTGGTCCATGGCTTGTGAAATTAACTTATCTAAACTGTACAAAGTACAAAATTTCTTTATTCGTATTGTGCAACACAGGATACCCAACCTTCAACATAAATTTAAAGAAATCATTTTGAATTCTCTGGACTTGAAAAGCATAGACACACGAAGAAAACTAAATGACTTAAAATTTCTTTATAAAATAATGCAGGGCATACTCAGGACCAAAGATCTTCTTCCACTTTTTAACCTAAGAGTACCCAGACAAAATTCTCGTTCACAACATCATTTCTACCTCTCGAAACCGAAATTGTGTTTGGTCCAGCGATCTCTTGTATATAGATTATCACATTTTTACAATACTCTTCCTTTGCCACCAGATTTCTGCTTCAGTAAAAGTAAATTTCGAAAGGCTTGTTAGAATGAATGAACAAAAAAATATATTATTTCCTATTTCATAAGTCTTTTTTATATTATTTTTATTATTGTTGTTATTGTTTGTTAGAAGAACGGTGTAAAATGGCGTTTGCTGTATCCGTGCTAACTTCTAATAAATAAATAAAAATAAATAAATTGTTAAAACTGGACGGCAAAATGCTAGCACATCATCTTATTTTACAGTCATTTAGGTGTAATATGATCCTGTAGAACTTGCTGATCACAGCCATCTTAGAACCTAGCAGTGTTGCCACACTTGATACAATTGTACCAAATTCAGCCCTTTTTTGTCATTCATCGTCCCGTTTGGTACCACGCTGGCATTTTCAGCCCCTTTTGTAAATAAGTTGGTACGATTCTACCCAATTCAGCACTATGTAACAATTACTTGTCATGTTTTAAAATGTGTCAGTTTGTTTTCGGACTTTTCCTGCATCTAACGTTACTCATATTTTGTGTAGAAAATCCGTAATTACCGATTTACGCTAGGGAAAAGTACAAACGCGATGCTAAACAAATGACGCTAGATGGGCGCATCGAGAAAGAAGCAGGGAAATTGTTAGCATCCATCACTTCTTAAAAGTGTTTGAGAGGAATTAATTCAAACACACGTATATACTACAGTATGGTTCGTTACAAAACGTATTAGAATGAACAATAACCGAATGCCTTATATTTTCGTGTTATAGAGCCATGTATTATACTGGCGTAGAAAAAAAATGAATTCAGCGCACTTTGTTTCAATTTGGTACTATTTTTCAGCTCACTGTAAACCTAGGCTTGTGGCAACACTGGCAACCTAGCCGTATGGACAAAATGAGACTCCCTTTTTGTGTGGAGATTCTAAATAGGTATTTTCTGAGACAAGTAAACCTGCTTTATACAGGGTGATTCTCTTGCTAGAGGCCCCAAATTATTGCCTATAAAAGCGTTTTTTTGTTGAGAGGGTGGCGTGAAAATTTATGCTGTCGACGTTGCAAAACAGCACGAAAGCCTCCAGGATGTAATGGTCTCGTCCAGTGGCTTACATTTGCCTTTGTTTTGCGTCCCCATCTCGGCAGTTGCGTATCGAAATTATCTTTTTAAAAAAATGTTTTGCCAACCAGATCTGTCAGTCGAACACTTCCCGACTTGTTTCTTCGGTATCTATTAAAGGACAAAATGTACAAAAATAATCCCTGCACAATCGAACAACTCAAAGACACTTTACGGAAAGTGATTTAAACCGTTTATTGTCGACACTTCGAGAAAAGTATTCCAGAATTTGGAGAAACACATTTAAGTGCGCTTCGACGTGCAAGGAGACCATTTTCAGCATAGATTGTGAGTAGATCATGTTTTTCATCGTTGAAAGTAAATGTTATATCAATTTTTAAGCCAGTATCACAATAACATATTTTTTTATAGACAATTGTTTGGGGCCTCTAACGAGAGAATCACCCTGTATAACGATAGAAAAATGTATTTGTTTGTAAATATTTAAAGCTATTTTTGCAATTGTTGTCAAAACAGAAATTATATTTGTCATCTACCTGCCACAATGATTTATTTATTAAACCTTTATGCTCCGATATTTTTACCACTCTTTTCTTAGCCAATGCACTCGTAAACAGAGATTATTAATGATTTTTTATGTGTGATGACATTTACTATCGATTTGAATGACTACCTTATTTTATCAAACCGGTTGGACAAAACGGGGAAAACTTATCTTTTATTTTTTTTTAAAACATACAATTTCCACGACAAACGAAAAGAGCACTGAAATATTTAACTATATCCCTGTGTATTAGATGGATAAACGTTTCACTGAAGCCAGAAAAGCATTCTGGCTAGTTACTTAACATGTTATAATTAAGTAAAGGTACACTTCACCAACCTTTCTTTCCCTATATGAGAACTTTCCCTTGGTACACTTTGCCGTTATTGAAAGTGAAGAAAGCCTTAGCGTATTGGCATATACAGATAAAATTGGGAAAACCTAATGCAAATTTTAAGTTTAGGGAATTAAAAAAATATTATACAAAACAAATTGTAAAGGCAAAGATAGAGTACAATGATAAAAAAATAAAGGAAGCAAAACAGAAAAATTCCAAAGCTTGGACAATAATAAACAAAGAAAGTAGTCTCAAGAAAGATAATGAAAATATTGAGATACCAGCTGATGCCTTAAATGAATATTTTGTGAAGGCAGTGGAAAACAATCTTGGCCAACACGGTATAAATAGGATAAATCAAATAAATAATGTGAAGCTCCCAAATTTTCAGTGTAAATTTGAATTTCATAGCATTACCATTCCTAGTATAATATTGGCTGCAAAAAAAAACTAAAGGCTAGCCATTCTGAGGATGCATTTGGTATGTCCGCTTTTCTCTTGAAACATGTTGTTGACATAATTGCCCCATATCTTTGTGAGTTATATAATAGATCATTATTGAGTGGCATGTTTCCTGATATACTTAAAAGATCTATTGTTGTTCCTATATTCAAAAAGGGTAATAAGTTATTACCTGAAAACTATAGACCAATTACATTAGTCCCCATATTTTCTAAGATCTTTGAAATTATAATGACCGACCAATTACGCGAATATTTTAAGTTAAATAAAATTATAAATCCATGCCAAGATGGCTTCCGAGAAGGTACTAGCACTATTGACGCCATTGAAAGAGTTGTTGGAGAGATCCTAACCATCTACGAGAAAACTAGAATAACTTCGGTAACCTTATTAGACTTAAGTAAGGCATTTGACTCGGTCTCACATTGTATTTTAATAGAGAAACTGAAATATTTTTGGTTGACTGACTTGAGTTTGAAATTAATACAGTCGTATTTGATGGATCGTATGCAGGCTGTTAGAGTAAACGGTATATTATCTGGTTTCAGAGTTATGAATAAAGGGGTTCCTCAGGGATCCATTATGGGTCCCCTATTGTTTGTGTTATTCATGAATGACCTTCCAAATGTGTTGCATGTTTTATATGCGGATGATACTACACTTATAATGGGACATGTTAATCTAGAAAACTTGAGAAAACATAACCAAATTGAATTAAATGAAATGATAAATTGGTTTCATGTAAATGAATTGAAAATTAATGTTGATAAAACAGATAACATTTTATTATCCTTAAAGAAAGATATTATAGATCAAAATTCTTCTAAACATGTGAAGTTCTTAGGTATGTATATTGACGCTACTTTGACATGGTCGGTTCACATAGACCAGTTAATAAACAAATTATCTAAAAGTTTATATCTATTACGTTAGCTACGTGGATGTATTTCATTAAAACATTTATGTATGGTTTATTATGCATTATTTCATAGCCATATAAACTACGGTGTAATATTTTGGGGTTCTTCACCCGGTTGGAAGCTTGTATTTAAGATACAAAAGAAGGCAATTAGAATTATGTATGGTCTTCCCAGTCGTGAAACTTGCAGGAATTGCTTTAAAAAGTTAAATATCATGACTGTTCCATCGGCCTTTATATATCACTCAATAATCTATGTAAAGACTCATATTGACGAATTTCTGACTGGTACAGATGTTCATGCTTACAGCACTAGAAATAGAGATGATATAATACTCCAAAAAGTTAGGTTAACTAAATATAAAGACTCATATAAGTATCAGGGTCCAAAATTTTACAATATGTTACCAAATCATATTAAAGGTCTAAGAATGAAGACCTTTAAGTCTGAAGTTATAAGAATACTTATATCTGGCGAAGGCTATTCTCTGATAGAAATAAAAGAAAACATATCCAATGTAAAATAAATTTCACTATGAGTATTTTAACTATAATATTGTCTTTTAAATTAAATGTTGTCACTGTATCTTTATGTATTTTGGACTGTATCTAATGCGTCTTTTAGCTGTTGTATGATGTAAATTTAAATAAATAAACCACTACAAAAGAAAAAGACAACTTATTAAGCTAACGCAATAGATCTCCCTATTATATAAGCATAAAGAATGTTTAGCATTATTATTCAAAATGAGATCTAATTATTTTAAATCAGGTCCTGTTAAACTAGTCACCATTGAGAACGATAGATCTAAATTCGCTCCGCCCCTGAATCAGAGCAACGATTACGAATATCGTAAATTTTATTCTTGCTCATAAATTTCAAATTATTTATGTCTTTTTGTTTTCTAATCTTGAATTTTATTTACCACAACCCTTCGTTTCTTCTTTTTGTATTGGTTCGTATTACAAACCTGCGTTAATATCACAATACTAATACTATTAATAATCCCATCAAAAACACACACACACACAAGAAAAACCAAAGAACCATACGTTATCATATTTTTCCGAGATCCATTAATAATCTATGCAATAGAGATTTAAATTGAGAAGTCGTAGTCATGACACCACATCCATAAAACTTTCAGTGTTGGATATTTAACGACTCGCTTCCAATGCACAATTTTCATGTAGGACTGTTAACGGCGTTAGACAACTGTAACGTCAATCTTTTCGTTTAGTGTCGTGTTTAATGACCTTTGAAATAAAAGTCAATCTGGTATTAAAAGCAGGAATTAACGGTCTCTGTCCTTGCTTTCGTTTTCTTTTTGATGAATTGTGTTACCAGACAAAGTATAGGGAAAGGAGGGGCAGATTGGGGCATGGAGGAAGTAGGATGTGAGTGTCTCTGTTAGTTCATCCTCTTTGTGACCAATAAAAATAAAGTCTGTTCACTCTAAAGTTGAGCGCTTTTAAAAAGTAGAACAGCTTTCAGTTTGTGATTAACTGATGCTGAAGAAAAAAAAGTTAGTCAGGGTTGCCATTTTATAGAATTTTATTTGGTATTCCAAATAGATCGATTTTGTTAAATAATATGTAAACACACAGAGATAAAAATGCGTAATAAACTCTGCCTCATGTGTAAATAATGTTATTGCAATTCCAATTTGGGTGTCACCCTACAAGTCCTTGAGCATACGCCTCCAACTTTAAACTTTTTAAAACTTTTTACTGTTAAAAATAGAAGAAAAAAAACTTTGGAAAAAATCTACTTACGTCGCTTTGATCTTGGCTTTACGCCCCTCAAAATGAACATTCTGATCAAACCCCTGGTTGACTTGGACCAAACAATTTAATAAATAAAATTAAGACGGTCAGTCTCTGTGATTCATCCCAGAATTCTCTGAATGTGAAACCAATGCACAGCCAGAGTACTGTCAGAATTGAAAAGGTAGGACTCTATAAGAACTGTTTAAAAGCTTCTGACTTGTTTCAAGTGTGACAAAAAAAATGTATTAAAATGGAATTTATGTACTATAAATATTACCACAATATTTCCTTCGTGGAACAAGAGGAAAATACTAGAAGAAAATTTACATCAGTGACACATTTTTCTAATTAAGAGTTAGCAACACTGTAACCTGTAAAGAATAGACAGACATCAATGAACGTGTAAAGCCACTTCCAGTTAACTCTTCCAAACATTTTATGTATTTCAAAATGTTAATTTTAGCCATTAATGCTTATGAAGAGGTTTTTTTTGTTTTTTTTTTATCAACAAACAACTTGCTTTCATACTTCGGCAACTATAATAAAGCTCTCAAACAGTAGCCTATTCTTAAAACGTACGTCTTATCACGATAATTAAATGGGACGCTTAGCTATACGATTCAAGGCAATCAAACACCACTAAGTGGATATTGTAACTCGTCCCCATTATAGCTTTAACAGGGAATATTACGAGCTACTGGTGAAGCATTTGCATGACGAAATTGAGCAATTTTAGCTTAATGTTGTATCAAATGGATCATACTGTTAAGGTAATGTTTGTTAAGAAAAAGAAGCCATTTTTTTTATTATTAAAGAGAGTCAAAAACTTAAAAATCTATGCAAAGAAGTGAAGTCATTATTTACTGTTGTTATTAATATCCATGTTAATATTCATTGGCCAAAATATTAGAATTTATGACCGTGAAATGAGGTAATAAATAATGTGAGACGTCGTAAACAATGTCATAAATGGTATCACGCGTAAAACGAGAATATTGTGTCTCATGCGACATCTATTGTTCAACGAAACAAACTGAGCTTTCTCTAGGAATTATTTGATATCCTTATCAAAACATTGACATATTTCCTTTACTACGAGAAGTCAAGAAAAGAAAAGAAAATATTGGGAAGTTTATTTGTTCGCCACGCCTCCGTGGTCTAGTGCCAGAGTGGCTATAGTTGCAGACCAGAGCTAAAACCGGGCCACTTTTGGTGATCCGAATTGACGCTGACATCGGTGACTCGGTTCGAAACTTGACCGGAATGACGTTGTGTTGCCCTTAATGGCACGACGCAAATGACCAGACCGATTTGACTCGGTGACCCGATGATTAACTCTTGACCAAATAGACCCGGTGCATTCTGGGAACATCTATGAGTCGTGTGGAACGAAATAACATCCGAGAGGATGAACAATTTGTCTTGATCATCTTCACCTCTCTTTCTTTCTTTCTTTCTCTCTCTCTCTCTCTCTCTCTCTCTCTCTCTCTCACTCACTCACTCACTCACTCACACACACACACATACACACACACACAGAGTTAGAGACACAGTCGTTATTAGATGTCACTAACTGATGGCCTTTTTCTTCCGATCATTTTTGTGTGCTCAAGTTACCCCAATGATAACAATGAAAAATGATCGTATAAATGGTCTGTTCCGTTTCCTATTGAACTTTTTTCTTCTCCTTTTTTCAATGTGTGGTGTGGATATTGATTCTAATGGACTTTCAATAAAGTAAGGTGATATTTTGTACACTTTCCGCAATAGCGAATATGTTTATCTTTTGTCTATCAGTCCAAAATCAAGAATAAAATTGTGCATGTTTCGAACTCCTTACCCCCTCCTCCTTGTCAACTCACTCTATTAAAATTACTAAGAGAATAATTTCTGTGTTATATCTTTAGTGTATGCCTTCTACGCAGAATAACCCACTAAACGCATCACAAAAATTAAATATTAAGCCAAAATGCCATTACTAGCATGGTTCTGGTTTCGATCCGGACCCCCACCCTACCCAAATCAGAGTTTTAGGCAGAATTAGTATAATTTTAGGCCTAATTATCTGTATTTAATATACATTTCATGTCCAGTCATACCTCAGCCCGTCCCACGGAAGTTCATCGACCTCTTCCAAAACCAACTTCCGAGTACGTGCATGAATTCAAGTGCTTGATCATTATTGCATCTCTTAATCACTCCTGGAGTCCTGGCTATATTTGTGTTATCCATCTGGACTATTTTCAGTCGCGAAAGTTTTTAATGTTGTTTTCTCAGTCCTTTGCATTCACTCAAGGCAATTTTAAATGCACCTTTTTCTGGATCCAAAATTAATCAAGATTTTATTGTTTTTGTGCACTTTAGGGCAGAGTTATAGATTTCCCCGCCTTTTTCGTTTTCCCGCCTTTTCCGTTTTACGTCGATTATTCTGGTTTGAGTTCATGTAAACAGAAAATGAGTTTTGTGAACTAAAAGTTTGTTTCGTACTTGAATAATGAATGCCGTTAACCTTTAAGAAGTGTTAATAGTAACTTCAAAACTGTGTCCGGACACTTTCGGGACATATTCTATCCCAAAAGTGTATTCACATAATTTTGAAGTTATTGTTAACATTTTTTGTAAGACTAATGGAATTCATTATTAAAGTACAAAACAAACTTTTATTTCCCAAAACTCATTTTCTGTTTAGGTGCACACAAATTGGAATAATCGACGTAAAACAAAAAAGGCGGGAAACCCTATTTGGATTCCGCCTTAAATGTGCAATACATGTTAATAAACTGGCTTTTACAAGGAAGAGTGTATCAATGAGCGATTGGTATAGCTCAGAAAATAATAGTTAACTTTACAGGAGAGGTAACAAAATCTAGCTTGTTGCAAACAGCCTAATGCGTTTATCAACTGAGGTATCAAAACAACAGACTAAATTCTTGCTAAATATTGAAGAAATTTGATGTATAACTTGACGTTATCAAGGGTATTTTTTTTAACAAAATATGTACAGTCAGCGCCAAATATTTGTACCCAGTCGTAAAGTTTCTTCTCCAAATAAATTTGGAATGGACTGAGTGATTATTGTAAAGTTTCCTTTAACGTCAAAGATAATGTGATTTTGTGTGTTACAAAGAAAACTTACCTCAAATAGGCGTATCGTTTCCAAAGTTATTTGAAGGAGAAACTACACGACTGAGTGCAAACTTTGTCCTTAACTGTACAATAAGTTTATAAAAAAAAGTGACTGTGAATAAAGAAGTACCTACACAACAAATATACAATAAAGTTTCCTTCAGAAAGTACACAAAATTTTCCTCCTCAAAATTTCCCTTCACAACTTTACATGATGAAGTCTTGACACTTCCTCTACACATTAGTTTCCATTTCTTGAGCACAAACTTAACACTAATGCCGACTTTTCATGTTCGCGCTAGCTGCTTGCTTTCCTTGTGATTCCTATGAGTAGCCAATAGAAATACCTACACAAGTGTTTCAATTGGCTACTCAGGCAAATCGCAAGTAAAACAATCGGCTAACGCCTGCATGAAAAGCCGGCTTCAGAAAAAAATTCGTAACGTTCCGGTGCACAGAGCAACATAATATACGGGATCTTGGTTTTTATCCCTTCACTGTTTTATTACAAAACGTGTACACTAAAGCTTTGACTTATACAAAGTTAATAAAATGAGTCTCCAGGTTCAAGGCTATATGGTGAATTCTGGTAACTTGGAGTCCGGAGAGATAATTGTCTGTGGTTTAGAATAGGATTAATAAAATGAAGTATGTCCAATCCCAGTGCAGATATGGACAAGGACAGGTATTCTGCCCCAGTGCAGGCTAGAATTGATATTGGATGTTGTTCTGTCTCGGTACAGACAAGGACGAGCTTGATAGTTGTTCTATCCCAGTGTAGACAAGAACGGTTCAGAGGAACATTCTAATCCCAGTGCAGACATAGAGTGAGGAATTCCAACCCCAGTGCAGGTCAGAGGGAAGGTAAATGTTTAGGCGATCACTCCCATCGCAGAGTGATACTGAGAGTCGATCCGTTGGCCTTTTTATTACCAATCTTCGGCTCTTGACTAGATGTCGCTGCTGTTTGTGACGTTGATCGAGTTTCCTCGGTTTCCTTCGTTCTTTGATGTTGGCTGCACTTTGTTGGTAAACACTTCCTGCATTACATAACGTCGTTGTACATACATTTGTTATTGTTTACAAGTGACGTGTGATACATACAGCATAACGTTACAATGTAATCAAATTGTGTTCAAAATATATAATACTTTTACATAACACTTCCAACACAATAGCCATTTTCTTACAGTTGTTATTTATTTTATTGGTCCAGGTGAAAAACCGCTTCCTGCTTTCTTAATAAACTGTTTTGGATTTTTTTTTATTTTTTACATAATTCACGTTTTGAATAGCAGTATATTAAATATTGTGATTTTGTCATTGAAGCTGGTATATAAATCATTCACGAAAAAGGGACTATTTTTAATTATAGAAAATACATCGACTGAATTTCCATTTCGTCTAAAATGGCCGAGATTAAAAGACCAACTTTATAACTTGCTAGGCAAAATGAGGAGTTAGGAAAACATATTAAAACTTTGTTTGCCTTTTGCTGATTCTTCTGTTACAAAAACTTCCACCCTTTTTTCCCTTCTGTATTCACTTTCAAAATGTTGTTTATTTTTGTTTTTGTTTTAGCTCTAAACAAAAACAAAAAGAAAAATCGAGAAAGTGAAGGGAGATTGAGTAAAAACAACAAGACAAGTAGATCACTAACTGCGTCATCAAAAGGACAAAAAAAAAAAAAAACGAAGGGGTTTTGAAAAAGAAAGAAAACTCTATTTTAACTTTCTCTCTCCTCCTTGGACTGCCAGATCCGGATGGAATTGATGTATCTGGATAGAGTCAGTCTCTCTTTTCCATCCATGTTATAACCCTTCTTCTTCCCCCATTGCAAACTTCTGATCAGACTAGTGAAATAAAAGAAAAACGAAAGTAAAAAAATCATGCTTCAATGAGTCCAACAATTCAATTGCTTTCACTGGCAATCTCTCTTTACCACCAACAAAGAAATGAAAGTAGATTCTGTTTTTCTTTCACGTGGCAATGAGATACTTTTATCCAACTTTATAACTACCAAGGACCAAGTGCATTAACTTCACTAAATATATATATTTATTAATTGAATTGGTGTATGCTAAAACGGGATTTATCACGTGGCCCTAGCTTTGTGAAAAGAGAAAGAAAAATGTACCAAAAGTTTACCTTAAAAATGAAAACAGTGCCTTTTAGAGAGAGAAAAAATGGTAAACCATCACATTACAATACAAATAATGTCAACCCATCTACTTGAATGAAGTAAACCATTATGTCGTACCGAGATAAAGTGCTTGACGTATCCCCTCATAACTTGAAACGGTAAATTAAAACACAGGTAATTGTTTTTACATCGTTTCAGTGTTTGAAAGAAGCAAGGATTCCGCCAGGAGCTTTAGTTTGGGGGATGTAATGTCAACTTTGGCAGGCTGTAAGTGGAGTTTTGCACGATTTTTTTTATCGATTTTTGATCACCAAAAAATTTAAAGTTGGGGTGTTGTCGAAGACTTGGGGGTGACACCCCCCGAAAGGGGAACAATATAAAAATAAGAATAAATAAACTGTTAAATTA
>JAGDQP010008848.1:22883-37300 GCA_022664845.1 Lepisma saccharinum | reverse complement strand
TTTCTCTTCCAGAAATAAATATGATATGTCGTCAATCTGCCTGTACTATTGTTTCCATTTTTCTTTCGTGAGCGCATCACACTAAAAATGTACATGTACTGGTATGTGTATTTGAGTGTGTGTGTGTTTGGTGGTGAGGTTCTATGTAGGGTGTGGGAGGGGTACTTATTGTGTTCATGTCGGGAGAATGGGTAGAGGGATGGGCTAGAATGGGATAAAATTAATTTATTGAATTTTTATATCTATATGTGCGAGTATGTATCATGGTTGGGTGGAAGACAAGGCTATCAGCCTCAACTTTGCCATGTTAAATAAAAGTCTAAATAAATAAAAATAAATAAACACCCCTGTAGAATTCTTTCCTATTTGGGTACGTATACTCTCGTACGTTGTCACATCTGCATTTAACGAGGTTATACGGACCAATAATATTTCATAATTTCATAAAACATGGGCTTGCAAACATGTGTTATGTTCTCATTCTGATCAAAGTGGTCTTGTGATGAAATTTTAATTTTTACTTCTTAGTAATGTAGCCACAAATATTTTTACTCATATTATATATTGTTTTCAATAGTAGCAGGTTGAAATTTTATATTTACTGTGGTATTATTGTTAATCTAAGGAATTACCCATAGAATAGAATAACCAGTTTAACCCAGATCCACTACTAGAGAACTCGAATTTATAAAATAAAGTCAACTCCATTCTTAGCTCTTATGATTAAGAGGACCACCGAGAAGTTCATTTAACTTTAAGTTATCTCATTTATGTTTCCAATACATAACAAAAGAGTAGCGAGTTCTATCTGAGTATGTGAGAAATTTAATCGAAAACTTATATTCCGTTGTAGAAAGATTCAGCTCCAGGTAAAAGCTGAAAATGCGCGCTGAGACAATAATCGATCTGGTGACAGAGCTCGCTCGAGGACCCCTCGAGGCAATTAGCGAAGGGACCGCGAAGCACTCAACCAACGTTCGTTCACTTCTCCCGTTGACTGAGATTGTGCCGAGCCTCTCCTTTTCAGAGGTGATGAAGAGGAAAGAATTGGATTCTTCTTTTCGCTGCTGTCCTCTTTTCTCTTTCTCACGATTTCTGATCCATGAACTGAGAATCAAGAATGCCTTTGATTTCTTGTTAGAATGTAGTTGGTTGGGCGGTTACTAGCTTCAAAATCAAGTTGGAAAAGATTGCTCTACAATACTGGAGGCAAATATGTGGGTAGTCTTTCTAGGAGCAAGTCTTTTAATTCAGCTGTAAATCTTGATGAATTTGGTTAGAGCGTAAGCGTAATTGGATTAATATTTATTTATGCCCTTTACGCATCTCTATGTAGTCAGGGCCTAGATAGTAGGTACCAGCCAGGAATTTGCCTGGTATGACTGAGGAAAAGGTCTGGAAAGACTTCAGTCAGAATAGGTGGTCGGTGGAATCGTTCCCCGGACCTTCGACATTTAACACAATTGAATGGTGTCATTACTTAATAATATGTACGTTCATGTTGTCTGAATATTTGCATACCAAAATGGAAATTGTTTGTGAGATGAATATGTAAAAACGTATTTTAATTTAGTTATTTATTATATCATGTAATCCTTCCCCCTCATCTTGGCCGGGAGAAATCTTTATCCTAATCCGATTAATAATTTGTGGATATAATATTTTATTGTGTGTTCATAGGGGGAAATTCTGCCTTATGTATTTATGTGTTTGTGCTTAACCAAGTTATCATTTTCTTTCGGGTTCTTTATGTTTTTCAACAGGACCAAAAGTTAGCTGGAATGCTGGAAAGCAAGGACATTAAACTCAGAAGGTAGAGAGAGAGAGAGTCACTCCCTTGTATATTGTAACTGTATTTTTGTATGTGCTATCCCTATTTTCTCGTTTTAGGTTGCAAAAGTCCATTTGGAACCAGAATGAGGGAAGAATTCAGACATACAAAGAGATGCGCTGACAATTTTTCTTTTTTTCGCTTTCGTTCCAGTCCGAGTTTTGTCAGAAGTTAGCGTCAGTAATTGTCAGAAGCTTATAAAGGGGAAATTTTGCCGCGAGTTTTTACAGTGCAAACAATTGTACCACCAAAGAGAGGTCGACGAGAGCTTAAGTTTTGAGCGTTGAGTAGCGGCTAGAATATTTTGCCTCATGTATGTGTCCGGTTTAATTTAATGCCATTCCCTCACTCATCTGAGATATAAATTTCGATTAATAAGTTGTTCCTAATTAATAAGTTCCTCCTACTTTTTTTTTAATTTGATTCCTGAGTCTTAATTATATAATTATGTTTGATATGTTGAATTGTTTATGTGAACACAGACCAAACTTTACGGACGCCCAAGAAAGAAAATATAGATTTTGTATTATTCGTTCAATATGAAAGAAAGTTGTAATCTGCATAGGAATAGAAGAACAAAATAAACCATCTTACATTTGTTTAAATTCTATAAATTGAGGAAAAAATGGTTTGATAAAACCATAAAGCAGCTTCTGCACACCTTAAACTACAACTAAGCCAATTTTTTATCCTTTCTAGTCTTTGCTATTTCATTTTCGAACACTATTTGAACACATTTTGTACAATATTTGTACACTTTTCGGCACATGTTAGGGTGTATCAACAAGCTATCTCGGCACCTTAAGTAAGATGAAAAACGTTTGCAGGAGCGAGATAGAACGTGGGTTCTTATGGTGATATATTAAATCAGGCGTACCACAAGGATCTTTGCTTGGACCATTCTTATTTTCAAAAAGAACAATTAGCAATACTTGAAAACAATACTAAAACACTCCATCTCCATGACAATCACTACAAACGTGAAAATATTTACAATCTTAGTTTAGCGCAACAGAGTAATTGAGAATAAATATTTTTTTAAAGTCAACAATACTAGTTGCCAACAGGTTCGAACTACATCAACAATCTCCAGAAAACAATACCGTATTTTAAATCTCTTAGAAACCCATTAAATTACCTATTGTGATTATGTTATTTGATATAGATAGTAGAACCATGGATTCAGTACTTAGTGAAAAGAAGTGTACCATATTAGACCTGCCAGCAAATGTTATCAGAAGAATTCTCAGCTACCTTTCGTTCAAAGAAATCGCTACAAATTTACGACCTGTAAATAAGGAATTTTATGTTACTTGTTTTCGATACCAGGACCATTGGTTTTATCATCTTTTTGATCGCTTATTCGACAAATTGAAGAATGCTGGGAAAGATACATTGATACGAACAAGAATAGGTGATAATTTTAAATTTATATTCAAAATTTTTGCATTGAATATTCTTGTTTCTGAGTACTTAGTCCTTGAGACAATCTGTTGGAATACGGAAGAGCAGTGGCTTTGTAGCTGTTTTAACTCGGCAATTTTGGATAATTTTTACAGCACGCTTCATGTCTTTGAGATCGACGACTTTGACATCGACAAATGCGATGGAAACCTGAAGAAGTTGCTTCTGTTAAATTTGGAGTTTGTTTCGAAGCTTGGAAGATGTAAAACCTGGATTTTACAAACTCCGGACTTTTTAGGTCTTATAGAATGCTCCCTTGACTCTGCCGTGCGTAAACGCATAAGACACAAGTGCAGAACGCATTATGAATGTTACAAGTACCTTTTGAACAACGTATATCTGTTATGGATTTGTCCTGACAATGGGTTTGAACTGTTAAGTCAATTTGCAAGGGTGAATCTCTTCATCAGTGCTTTGGCCCAAAGTGTAATGATTAGCAATCGTGTTTATTTGGCATCAAAAATTTTAGGCTCCTTATTTGCGCAATTTTACAAGTACGAACGGAAACCTGTAAACATTAACAGCGAATATTGTGATATTATCTGTGGTACTTTGGAACCGTCCACCCGTACAATGGCAATTCATGATGTCTCTACCTATTTTATTATTGAACTGTTATGTTTTAATGATGTGGTAAACGATGTTATTAAAAATAATAGATCCAAAGAACATCGATCTTCAATTCTCAATGACGTTTTCTCCAATCGAAGACTTCTTGTAGACTGTTATGTAAAAATTAGAGTTTGTAGTCGTGGAATAAAATCTTCAACTTTTCCCACGCCATTTCGATTGAAGATGGTTATTTTAACAGGATTAGAATACAAAATCTCTTCCCCAAATATCAAGGAAGTGAAAAGATTTAGAAACTCAACTCTAAATAAGCAGAACCACAAAGCTACATCTGGTAACACTGGTGATATAACTACAATTGGCAACACTGGAGGTGTAACTCCAACTGAGACGATTAAAGTGAATTGTAAAACGGATAAAGGTACAAGGTTGTCTAATTGGTTGAAGCGATATCAAACTAAACAAACCAAACTAAGGAACAATACGCAAGGTAAGAAGTTGTTTAACTGGCGACGAAATTGGGACCATGATAAGAACAAGACAGTACAAAATGTGTCTGCATCTAAACATCAGGCTAGTGTTGATGGATATTTGGGTACTTACAAAATTGTGCAATGTCCTATTGAATATGGAAACCATAAATACTTAATAGTCGATTTAGTGCAAGTAGTTAAGTGATTAACGTCAAAATGAAACACTTTCATCTCACGTAAATAGGAAGATCGATTTTGTACATGTTAATGGGAATAGTAATCTGAAAGTCGTTTTAAGTAAAAACCAAGTTACAAAAAAAATTCGTATTCCTTTTCTTTCTTTCCCCTAGTATAATGCGACCCATTAGGTAATAGTTAAGCATATGCAATCAACGTTCTCTGGGTACAAAGGACCACAAAATATAGTTTTTACAGTTTCAATGACAGTAAACACTACTGCATGATATATTGTGATTACATTTAATCTAAAATGTCCTTTTTACACTTGATTTACAAACTCAAATCCAATGTTTAAGGCAATATCAGAGCTTGTGAATTCCTAGTTTCTGCAGTTTTATTCATTGAAAAGTGTCACAAGCATTCAGATAGTTAGTAATACGTTATTTAATAGTATCTACACTGTTCTTAAGAGCTTATATGAAGACCAAAATATCAAAACATCCCAAGTCCACTTTTTTCGTATTTGCATTTTTTCTGTTCGTCGGTATCTATGTTCCAAGGTCTATTACACATCCTAATCCTACCACAGAAACCTTTTTTAGTAGAAAATAATTTCCGCTGAATAGGATAACATACGGAGACCTTGGATTGTTTTTCGTTATTCCTGAAAAATATACTCCGGTGGACTTGGGATGTTTTGCAATTCAGGTCTTCATATACACTTTTTAAGTGTTTTGAATTGGAAGGAGTCAAAGATCTACAACCATTTCAGTTCCTGCTGATGGAACAACAACAGTTTAGTGACGTCTCATACCTAAAATACATTGAATCCATCTCCTTAATACTACATAAAAGGAGATGGAGAAATAATCATTGTGTCCGTCAACTTGAGCCGGCCTTTATTGAAGTTTAGTGAGTTGGTTGACGAAATGTATTGGTTGTAATAGCATGACTAGAGTTTAATTCATTTGCACCCTTAAGTAAAACGATTATATTTTGCAAATCAACATTTACGCATAGAGCTTTGACAGTCATCTGTATACGCACTGTGTTTATCACATGCCACCTAAATTTTGTGAATTGAGAAGCTTAGTTTCAAAACGGTATATGTCCACTGAGGTAATATTTTCAGTAGGCTTAAAAAAATTATTTCTCTTGAAGGCCGAGCAGTAATTGTGTGAATGATCTAGTGTTTTGCCTGTAGTTAGCAATATTAGATAATTCGCACAATTGCAATGCTCGCATTTCAAAGAAATACATTTTCTACACCTACTGAGAAGATTGCCCCACTGAACATGTACCATTTTGAAAATAAGCTCCTTATAATTTCTTTTCTCGTCAGAACTTTGTGCTTGGCTAGTTGTTCTTTACAATTCCCCTCGGAGTTTAGTTTTCTGCAATAAAGCAGATTCTAGAACTCTTTAACAGGTTTCTCGTCCAGAAAAACCAAGGTGTACTACGTCATAAGTGGCAATTAGTGACTCTCTTACTGTCTCTGAGAAACCTGCTTTAGGGCATTGGTCCCTTCCTACTGTCACAGTTTACGTCCAGCACATAATGTCTTCGATGGTAGCAAATGTAGTTTCCTAATACCTTCAAGTACTGGTTCTTACTCATCGAACTCTTAATATCGATTCTACTGTACCATTATCCGACATGCATCCTCAAATCATGATCCAGGCGCAGTCATTCTAAGCAAGAACAGCTTAACAGTTATATCTTTCAGTGATTCCGTTTTGACTGTAAATACCATCGTGAGCAGTTTGATTGGAAAGTTTTCTTCAGCATCCATGTTGCTGGAAAGCTGGAACAATACACTTCTCCACCAAGTTCATACTTCGTGTCTCTTTGTGTACTTGAATCACCGTCCCTCTACTTCAACAATGGTTTCCTCCACTGCTAGACTCGAACGCAGATATCACCAACGTTCGTTAGCCAGTGGTTATGTTTGCTAACTTCGAATTGGGAATAAAAAGGCACATTGATTAGCTCACCACCGTGACAGGCTTTTGGACTAGTACAGGAATTTGTACCTAACCAAGATTCTGGATGCTACATTCTCCATCCATGCCTATTGTAGAGAGATCACTGAGAGACGCCACCGTTTAGACCTGCTTAAGGTACACATACCTGATCAGACCATACAATGACATAAATGAAGACAAAATCGACACAAGATTGGAAACAACCATTATGGATATATCTGCACCCACTGTTGTGATAGTTCCTTGCACACCACTCTTCTGTTCGATTTTGCTGGCATATCCCACTGTCCGATGTCAAAGGTAGTTGTGTAGTGTGTTTACCATCGCTGACATAGGATAAGGACTGGGGAGTGAACACAATTTTGAGTTCACTAACGTCGGCCACCGTGACTAAGGGTTTTAAAGGCTTAGTCACAGCAACTAGATTATAGGATGGTACCTTTTCATACAGGCTTAACCTTCCTCTATTCATCTCCACAGCAATAGCAAAGTGTTAAGACGTCCTGTAGCCTTTAGGGCTATGAAGAGCAGAAATATAACTTCTGTTCAGTGAGAACATTCATTTTTCACCGCCGAGCACTTCCAATAATTCACTCTCACTATACTAGCCACTTGATCCGTTTTTTTTGCAACACCACTTTTTATAACTTGCTCGGCTCTTATACTGTCCCTTTCTACTAAATAAGCTCCTTCCAAGGTTTCTAGACTCATGATCATCAATTTTGCATACCGTGGTAGTGGTTGTAGTGGAGATGGTTTATAAGGTTTGATACTGGCAAAAAGTTATATTGTTTTTCGTAACAGTACTTTACAAAAAATACATTTTCACGCATTACGCAAAAACGGCTGGATCTATTCCTTCCAAAACAGATATTCTGATAGACTGAACAACCGTTCATCCCAGACCAGAACGTTCAGCTTTATTAACATTATCCGTGGTAATATGACTCATTTATTAAAACATATATTGCCATTATCCGTGGCAATATGGCTCATTTATTAAAACACATATTACTATTATCCGTGGTAATATGACTCATTTATTAAAACAAATATTACCATTATCCGAGGTAATACGACTGATTTATTAAAACATATATTACCACTATCCGTGGTAATGACTCATTTATTAAAACATATATTCACGCCGGACATGATAACGGGTCTACCAATGAGTTTCAAGTTGGAATGATTATATAGGGTTAAACTCTTAAGACTTATACCATTATAATGTTAAACTAGTTACAGTTTCCCTATCAACGCGACTAAATTATGAAATACATATTAGAACATTACATAGGGATGATGAATTCAATTGCAGTCAAACTTGAGATAATGGTGTACAGAAGTGCCCTTAGTCATATTAAAATATTAAAACATTTATCGTTTCCATGACAACAAGACTCACTTTTTAAACATATATTCGAGAGTTACGTGGTAACAAAAATACACCAACTTGACGTACTGGTGTAAGGAAATATTTGTAAAACATTAGCAACATTAGAATATTACACTGTTTCCATGGTAACCATACTCTATTATTAAACACGTATTTAAGCATGACGAAGTGACAATTCAACCGAACTTCCCAGATTAATGCGGGGAAATGACCTTAGTGCTTTAATCACATTGGAATGTTAAAATATGTATCGTTACCATGGTAATGAGACTAATTTAGGTTTCTAATATATTGCATCAAATAAGAACCACTCGCTTAGCTCAATTCTGTAGACATCGTTTATGATTCTAAAAAATATATTTACCAGTTAAAGCAATTGTTCAGGTTTCGGCCTGTGACTAGATAATCTGTATTGAATGTTACTCCTGACCTTTCAGTATCTTTGGGTTTGTTCACATCTATGTTAAACAATGAACAATAATTGTATAGCAATATTATTATAACAAAAAGCTTAAACACCTCCCAAACAAATATAAACTTTCTTACACTCTCAGAATATTAGAAGCAGCAGTTCGATACATTTTATACCATTCACGAAACAACGGTAAAAGTCGACCTCGGTAGCCATGTGGGCTAGGACCGTCGTTCATGAGACTGCGAGTTCTAATCCCACCTGGGGCATGGATTTTTGTAGATCTTAAGCTACATTGCACTCATATCATTGCTAGGTGCCCCGAAGTCCAGAGTTCCTTAAAGTGGTGCATATAAAATAAAGTTTACCGAAGCAACGGTAAGACTTTTCAAAGGAGAAGACTTTGTTCTTTCAACGGTTCGAACATGTGAAAGTCTGATTATGTCAAGTCGCGATTGCATGTTAATGTTTCAACACTTCAAATTTCAGAGAACGTAGTGTATTCAGCGTATGCTCAGTCGTATGGGAATGGACGTTGTTGTAAAGTAACAATACTCGACAGAAAAGTTTCCGGTGTTTCTATAGGCTTCAACTTCTCCAGGAGCATGTTGCTGTATTGACCAATAGTCACCATTTCACTTTTTTCTGGAAGTGCATCAATATAAGGTCACTAAGATGCCAAAAGATGGCTTTTGGTAGTTGCAGGTTTAACCTGTCTCCCATTTAGGTGTTGTTCACTGACTTTTCTAAACCTTTCGACCCACTTGTACATTCTACTCTGACTCAGACAAGTGCCTACATGCTGAAAGTTCATTCGTTTGTAGATTTTAGTTTTCACATTCTCTGACAACGAAAAACGAATAACCATTCTTGGTTCTTCCACGGTGCAAGTCGACAATGGACCGAATCACAATCCTTAAGGGAGATTGGGGTAAAGAGGTACAGTTTTTGCGAAATACAACTTTAACCGACTGGTACACATTTATTATTTGTCACATGAAATGAAGATCAGTAGAAAGTTTATGTTATAGGAAGAAATGTCTTTTTTACTAAGTCTTTCAGTTGTTGTTCGGGAACTATATTCTTAACATAGCCTTGGTTGTTCCTTTTTCTCTCAGAGCACAGAAGAAATGAACTAAGTAATTTTAACCTAATGTGATAGGTGAATGAATATAATTATTGTTTTCGTTATCCACGACCTGGTATAGATTTCTATAAAAGCAGTACAAGTAACAGTACCCAAATGATTTGTTTGAAAACTTTAATGGTTCACATTATTCACAAAATAGAGGGTAGGGTTTTTCCCTTACTAAATAGTGACTCTAAAGAATGGTTCTAGCTACAATGTTTGTTCAGTGAACAAGCAAACAAGGAAGTAAACGTACTCACTTCGGAGGTATATAACACTAAAATTGGAATCAAGGAAGTATATCGTAATAGCCTGCGGTAATAAGTAATAATAACAGCAAAAAGACTCACATATGACATACTTTAGAACGTCATCAAACTCGAATTCATTTACAAGCAAACAATTTGTTAATGAAGTTCAAAATTGGGCAGAAAATAATTAAAAGAAAAAACGTTATTATTATATTTACTACGAAAATGGTATACGAGTCGCCGTGGCTCAGGAGGTTGAGCGTCTAACTACGAATTGGGATGACCGGGTTCAAAACTCGATCAGGATACTGGAGACTTTTTTCACTGCTTTTCTTATACCTCACGCTCTGACTAATTTTAAATAATTGTGACTAATTTTTTAAAACATTTTTTCTTCAGTGTTGATCCGCTGGTCGTTGAACTTCTGGTCTGCTGTATATCAACCAAATAGTTTGGGACTGGTTGCAGTAAATAAGGGGTTTCATTGACGCACTATTTTTCTGTGATATTGACGGAAATGGGAACACTCCTTCTATTCTATATGGATGGGTATGTGAAGTAATTTTAGATAAGTTAATGTTAGAGCGTAGCCTTTGCTCTTGGCTTTTCATTGATACCTTATTCAGTGTAAAAGAACTCCATAGGAGTTGTCTCGTGTCGATTGAATGATTATAATAAATTCTGCAAGTTGTCAAAAAATATGTTATTATAGTTTCATTGTATCTTAGCTGTTGAGGTCTTGAATTGTTGGTTTTTACGTAATAGAACTGGTGTATATTTATCAGTTAAATTCTGTTGTGCCTCGAATACAATGTAAATGCTAGTTAAGTAGTATTCATTATCATTACTGCAGCTGGAATAATTTTGTACTTCGTGTTTACTCGAGTACACAAATATTCTCGTGAATTTCAACAATGGTTCCTCCTTTTATTAAACATAAACAATGCTTGATTATTGGTTATTATCTGTATTTCAATTTGTATTTTAAAAAAATGTCTTGGAAATGTCTATGATCTTTTCTTCTCTTCTAAAGTGTTAAGTGTGAAACAATGGAGCCATTTCAATATGCAAGGTGGACTAGTCTTTATCATTTGCAGCGAAATAGTTTTGAAAGAATTCTAGCCTTCCTATCGTACAAAGAAGTATCGAATTTACGCCTTGTTAGTGTTGATTTTTATACTGCTTGTTCAAAATATCTAGATAAAAGATTTTGTAAGATCTTTGAGTGCTTTGAACGCTTGTTTAAGTCCACCGAAATCGATATGGTATCTTCTAGTACATCAGTAATTGGAGAAACATTTTCATATGTGATGAAACGGTTCCTAGTAAATCTTTTGTTCTCAGAGTACAGCATTCTGTATGCACTCTGTTGGCTACCTGATAAAAAACAGCTTTGTTCATTCTTTAATTTCAAAATCTTGGATGAATTTTACGGAATTCTTAATCATCTTGAGCGTAAAAATTTAGATCTCTTGAAGCACGATATAAACATAAATCTTTTGCTGGATTTAAACTTGCATTTGGTTACAAAGTTTGGTGATTGTAAATCAAGAAATCTATCCATCGACTGCAAGGCTATATTGGACTGCTGCCTAGATTGTAAGAAATTAAACTCGAGAAAAAGAGCATGTGGTTACCACTACGAGGAATACAGGTATACATTGAAAAATACTTATCTGTTATGGCTTTGTCATAAGGATCGATTTAAAGGATTGCATCTAAGTGCACAAATCGAGCTTGTATCTAGCACTTTGGCTAAATGTATCATGGTTCACAATAGAGCCGTTTTGACGATAGAGTTTTTAGGTCCGTCCTTTTCCAAAACTTATGGTCAAGTACCTGAAAAAGTTACTACTAGTAACCAACAATGTGATATACTTTGCGGTTCATTTAAATACGCTTTACCAGAAAATACCAAAGAAATTTCGACATCTGTTAAAATTCAAATAATATGTTCACGGGCGGATATCAAAAATCTTTTTCAAAATGATGGGGCAAATTTACATACATATTATACTTCATTTTTTCATCCGATTCTTCGGAAAAGGAAACGCCTTAAAGACTGTAACTTCATTGTTGCCATCAAGAGTACAGGTGTAAAATCATCTACAATTGAAACCAATTTCAAGATGTATGTCGCTTACAAGATTAGTGAGAAAACAGAAATAGCTCAACCACGTATTATTGCTGACAATATGATTAGATATTGGAAGAATCGACGACGACCACATGGTAAAAGGCTTACGACAAGCAAGGGGTTCGTCTTTTGGAAACAAGCACCAGAATTTAGTGAAGAAAGTGACAGCGCGGAGGAGAGCAGTTTGTTAGAAGCAATAACATGGCTGGACAGACGAACACCAAATTTTGCATATCCATTTGTTACTGGACTAAACGATAATGAATGTAAACGCGTTTTCATTGTTGAACATTTCTTAAAGAAACGTGGAAGACGCCAACGTTTAACAATCGATATAACGCCGGTAGATAAATAAAGTTGTATTTGGAAATCATTTAAGACAATGCTACTTTAGTAGTTGAAAAAACTTACTAAAATATTTTTGGGAGGGATATCAGTTTAGGGTAAACACATTCGGTCATTCTCTCAGACCGAAACTAGAAACATGTTGAAATCGTCTGATATGCTGTATTATTGTTTGTAACACGTATTTTGTTTATTAAATTGAAGATTTTTTTGTATCACTTTGAACAATTTGAAATCGTTGCACATATATGAGCCATCGGTCTATAGCAAAAATATGTAATACAGTTTTATCATGGACCAAGTGTCCCATATTTGCGACACAGTCCTCTACCGACGTTAGGTTGTCCGCCATCCTCTTCAACACTAGTACTTTCTTCCCTTCTTGATGGATCATCCCCTTCAGGTGTAGGCAAGTATTCGCTATCATCTTTAGAGCTGAATAAAGAGGACACATCATCAGACTCACTGTCGCTAATGTCTAATTCCCGATCAATTTCACTATCAGCATAAATTAGTTTCCGCTTCCGGTCACGATCCATAGTTAAACTATAAACAATAGTTTATCACACCAATACGCGACACATCTACATGGAATTAAAGGCAAGAAGAGACTAAACACGTGCAATGAAATGTAAACAGCAAGTATACCAACTTTACAGCACTATAATGAATATACTAAAGGTCGAATCAAGCGTCCCACATATGCGCCAGATATCCCCAGAGTCTGATGCGAAATATTCTCAGTGCATGAAAATTGCGATCAATAATTAACAAATAGAAAAGAATGATTAAAACATGGCGTAAGACGTGGGAGTAACTTTGTTTATATTTTTTGGGCTTTAGACACTATATTTCTGACCCTCTGTACTGGTTTCATCTAATGCTTTCTTATCACTGGCAATTTAGTCCAATCAGTAAGACGCTGGGCTTCTAACTGAATAACCCGTGTTTAAATCTCGCTTGAGACTTCTATTTTGTTCTTTTGTTCCCAGCATTCCTTCGCACTTCGGGAGGTTTTCAGTTCAATACCAGCAAACGACCATCCTGATTGAGGTTTTTCCATGTTTTTTTTACCGTTGCAACACGAAAGTAGGAGATGGTATCTTGAACTTTGAACCTGACCGATTCTTTCCCCTACGCCATCCTGGCCTGAACCATAGATGCGTAAAGGCTATAAATGAATTCTATTTAGTTCTTATAATGTAGAGAAAGAGATGGGAGTTAAGTAACACAACATGATGTAGGTGATTTTCATGTCAGTAATGCACCATTCGATAACAAGTCTCTGGTAAATTAGAGTTTTGAGGCACAAAGAAATATATATTCCATCTCCGAGTCCGCACTGAATATCATTCTCAGAACGCACGCTAATGAAGCAAACGTTAAAGTGTATTTGCTCCGTAGACTGAAAGAGGAAGAAAGTCGTATTTTTCCTTTCATTATTGTTGTGGTAAAGAAAAATGACTGAAAACATGGTTTCTTACTTGCAGATCAGTTGTTTGAAAAACAAAATTCAACCTTTTGTACCTCTGTCTATAGGGCAGCATTAGCTATCAACATCCTCATTAAAAATAGCATGGTATTTTTCAAAACAATGACCTGTGTAGATATAATAAAATGGTTGTATATTCACTTTGAAAACTATTATTAAGTTGCTTCCAAGAACTTATTTACAAAAATATACTTCAAAGTTAAAACCAATATAATGAACATCATAAATTTTATTTTTTAAGGAAATATTTCAAGTAGTTTCTAATTGGCCATTTTACAAGGAATTACCCTCATTAGGGCCATTTATCACATAGAAACAGGGGAAATTATTATTAATAGCGCGAAACAATCGCCTAGACTACGGTAATGTAATATGAAAATAACCAGAAGGCAAATTAGCATGACTCTTCTTAGGTTATCCAAATATCTCGAAAATTGCGATAAACTTTAAAATATGTGTACATCCACCACATATCGTATTAAAATAATTATTTTCTTCCTTCCTTTCTTCTATCTATTATTATATCCCAGCCGATGATGCTTCGTTCTTCTTTAAGAAGCTGCTTTCCCATTGGGTAAAATTTTTGAACTTTCTGCGATCAGTATTCGGTACTATTTATTAACATGCCCTGCTACTATTGTTGTTATTGTGATACTTTAAAACTATCCAAGATCATCCGTCCCAAGATGATCCCCCGTTAATACCATCCGGGGTGTCCAACACCATTTCTGGTGTTGACAAACACCTCT
>JAGDQP010008848.1:0-13015 GCA_022664845.1 Lepisma saccharinum | reverse complement strand
GAAATTTATCAATAAATATTGTGACAGATATAAGAGTTTAAGTCGAAATTTATGGTTTACATTTGTGTTGGTGTGTCTGTGTGTGTGTGCGTGGAGGAGGGTGAGCATAATGTCCGTATGTATGAGATAGAATCACACAAACATACACATATACACAAACGTATTCAAAATACCGCTACTGCATGCAAATTTGAAAGAAGAAAAAAAAAGTTGAGTTGTTATTAGTCAACAAAAAAAAAGAACACACAAAAAAAACTTAGCCCGCTCCATGTTTAAAACAATCTGTCCCCTATCGCGTTAATAATTTGCGGAGGTAAAATAGATTATCCTCTGGATATAACATACGTGACATGAATGAGTAATTTGTATTCATGGAAATTCCATTTTGGGTGCCTATTTACAAATTTAAACTGGGTAATCGTCTCACGCTTTTGAAATATCACGCATGTTTTAGCATCGAACTGTTGGTGAAAAAACCAAATCTTTTTTTCTTTAATTTTAGCCAGTACAGTATTTTGCACCCGGTTTGAAACAAATCAAGCCAACTGTGAGTGTATTATATGTAGCAGTTCATATGTTTAATAACAGAGTTTGTTGCCTTTACGTAATATGCCATGAGGAAGTAAAATGTAGTATCTACTAATTAATTGTTTATTTTAAAGTGGTGGTACTATTAAACCGTCTGGGAGATACAGAAATATTGCTTCCCTCAAAGCTTCTATAAAGTAGTGACATCTAACGTTAGTTCGCAGCACTATTTCCATATGCTTCTAATGTACACTCTAAAAAGTGTTTCGTTTAAATGAACGTAAAAAAATACGTTTTTTACGTTTAAATTAAATGCAAAACTGTTGTGAGTAGAAGTGTTCATGTCACTTATATTTTACCCAACGTTTCAAAATCGTTTTAGGTGTGAAACTATTACACTTAGTATCACTATTTAAAATATTCGGATACATTGATGATAAAAGTCAGACATCTTAGCTGTATCGAAATTTCCAGTAACTTCACTGATATAAAACAGACCATTCAGTTTTCGGAGATACTGGCAGTGAAACAAAGAAACCTAAAGCGGGATTCGAATACGGGTTCTCTAGTTAGAAGTCTAGCATTTTACCGTCTAGATCAAACTGCCAGTCAAACAAATCATCACAACGAAACAGTATAAAAATATAAATCTTTCCACACAGGTAAATGCAGTGTTCAAATTACGAAGCCTTGCGTACAACTAAGACACATCATTCCTTAATTTGTCAATTATGGATAATAACCGTGGACATGGGGTAAATTCTACCCCAGTGATTTACATTTTTAGTTTTAGTTCAGCTGTCCACCACCACAAGGACAAGCGCTGCTCTCTTCCTTTCCGTTAGTGGCTCGTTGATTGTTAGATGTGATACGTGCCTTGTTGAAGCGTGTAAAACGTAATTTATAGTGCTGTAAATTTCTGGCGGGTAGGAAATACCCCACGTCCTAAGTGACGTAAGTGATATTGGTGTTTGCTTTTTATCCTTTTAAAGGAAAAATTAAGGTTTGCACATCGAAAGACCGGGTGTGAACTGGTGTGAACTAGAAATAACGCCTTATTTGCATAACAAATAGTTAACTCTTATGTTATATTTATAGCATATATTCCCCAGAAAGAATAAAAGTAATTTGATTCTCTAGTGTTAGTTTTTGAGTGGGGAAAACAATACTCCTCCTCCAAGTTAGTGCGACAAAATTCGTATGTCTCAGGATACGGGATAATCCCAATTTTCCATTTCTGCGAAAATAGATGTGTAAAAACAAGATGGCGGCATGTGGCTAAACTAAACGTTACAAAATTATTAATCAAAATTGTATATGTAAACAAGTGACATATAAACATATCCCAATATTTATAAAATTGTAGATGTAACCGTATATGTAAACATGTGACGTAAATTTGAGTACCTTTTAATTTAGCAAGATTCCTTGGATTTTCACGTTTAGAATTACTCATTAATATACAAATATAAAAGAATAATTAAATTATTTCTCACTAAAGCCTACTTCTTTTTAAAATATGGATTTACATGTATTTTGTTTTCTGGATTTAGAGGTTACATGACTAAATGAAAGTAACAATTGTCTAGTATGTATTTCAATTGTTGCAGGAATTTGCAATGCGACTCATACAAATTCGAGTCATAGAGGGTTAAAATTTTCAGAGAAAAAAATTCATAATATGTACAAGAGTTCAGTTCATGCAGATGTTTTATTTTCTTCTTTTTCTCATTGTTGAAATAACGTTATTGTTGTGAATATCGAAAACAATATCAATTAAGCTCTTTCAACAATAAACAAAAAGAAAATAAAAAATGGGCACGGATAGAACTCTTGAAATGGTTACAAACTTTCTTCGCTGTACCTTAGAACTCTCTAGGATTTAATTTCTAGGAGCAGTATTGCAATTTCGTACAAAGAAAAGAAGAAAGACATGGAGGCAGGGATGCCCATCCACCCATGGTCTATGACGCGCCCCTAGAATTACCCCATGGTCCATGAAGCGCCCCCAAGATGCAGAAACCGAAATATTTAAAATAAACTAATCTAATTGTTATACCTCATTATTGGATGGAAACGGTAAGATGGTGTGCATTTCTAGATAGTCTTGAAACCAAATACTTCTTCGGCCAACTCTGTATTTTATGCTTGAATAAATACACTAACATGTAGAATATTCAAATCGTCCTTGGATCTAACAACAACTAACCTAATTGTAGTAGTTTTGCCTACTGTAATGTTTAGTCATTGCTTTCAGTTGTTGCAGTGGACAAAAATAGAAACAGTGCCGGTCTTCAGGACCATTTTTCGCCCTTATATTTCTGTGACTTCACCCAAACTCATTCACTGCCAGAGTACAATTCGCATAAATCAAGAAGGTTAGATCGGTTTATTAAGATAAGTAATCATAACATATACAAGGTCCTCTGAACAAGCTTTTGTCTTAAGGTTACGTAAAGTTAAGTTTGTTTAGTTTACGAATCTGACTAAATTGATTGGAACGACGCAGAAATCTGCATCCATTCTGAACTTCGATAAAAGCTCCTTTTTCCCCAACAACAAGTGAAAATATCGCATGCTTTTCCTAGTGATGTACAGGCCGGGGAATTTTTGTTTATGACTCTTCCCACCCTGACACCCTCCAAAACATAAATATGTACAACTCCGTGCATAAACGTGTGGATTTAGGATTCAAGATTGTTGAAAACAACCGTAGAGGAAGTAAATTAAATTTATGAATTTTTATAACTAGGAAATTGAAAACATACCTCGATAATTCTTCCACCCTCACTGCAGGTTGGTCTTTCAGGCTCTCCTCATTACTTTCACTGTATTTTCCCCAGGATTCTTGTCCTTTTTTTCACTTCTACAATTCTATACATGATGGAAATATTATCTTTTACTTGATATTTATGTTTTTGTTCACAATGTTTCTTCCATTTATCTTGTACTGCACAAAACTTTAAACCACTTATATTTATATTGCATAACCAGAGATTTTGGCATTGTTTCTTAGGAGTACAACAGCACAGAGAAAGAATCAATTTAATATCATCCGCACAATCTTTAGATAGCTACTCACTGTTTGCAATGAACTGAAAGAGCGACACCGAAAAGGTGGGTGCACCCATCACATATGCCACTTGTTAACGTGAAACATATTTTGTTAGCAGCAAAGCGAAAAACTATTGGAAGGCAGACTCGGAAATTTGTGTTGTGTTTTTTTTTTGCTTTGCGCTATATCTGAACTAGGGTTGCCAAATCTATGGAGTGACTGGCACTAAATCACACCTTCCGAAACCACCAGAAAATCACCAGATTGTACAGTCACAACACAAATACGTTCTTTATTCTTAAATTTGCTTCTAAACATTATAGGGTGAAAGAACTTAGAAATAGTACACTAAAATTTTAACATCTAAAAGAGTTGTAAGTACAAGTGCTAAAGAATGAAAAGTTATCTTGCCTATCTGACTTTTGACTAAGATCTGCACGGCAGGAAATGCCGTGGATATTTTGTGAATGTATTATGTCCATATAATAATACAAATATAAGTGTGAAAGAAATAAGTCTTAGCTTTTAAGCTCTCAACAAAGGAGATCTCATATATTTCGAGACTATAGCGTAGTTTTCCTGTGAATTACTTTCAAAATTTTACGCGGAATAACTTTTTTTTTTGAAAATCAATTGCAGAAAGATATTTGCCCCACCACAAAAAAAAATAGTCATGACGCACTGCGCGTCATGGGTCCCCCCACCTCCTCAGGGCACCTCTGCATGGAAGTAGTACTGTTCTCCCACCCTATAATGTTTGGAAACAAATTTAAGAATAAAGAACGTATTTGTGTTGTGACTGTACAATCTGGTAATTTTCTGGTGGTTTCGGAAGGTGTGATTTAGTGCCAGTCACTCCATAGATTTGGCAACCCTAGTTCAGATATAGCGCAAAGCAAAAAACACAAATTTCCGAGTCTGCCTTCCAATAGTTTTTTGCTTTGCTGCTAACAAAATATGTTTCATGTTAACAAGTGGCAAGTGCATATGTGGTCGGTGCACCTTTTCGGTGTCGATCTTTAGAGGTCGTTACTGTAAACTAACCTTAAAACTCTAATTTTCTCTTTTTTAAGGAAAAGGATCGACTGATTTAAATCTAAAGAGATTTTCTTTAAGATGAGATATAAAGAAGGAGGTTTACGTCTTTGGGATAACTTGATGGCATTATTGTATATGCGTTTCTTCATTTTTGTTTTCTTCATTTTTTCAATAATTTGTTACAAATACATAATTATCGTGCACTGCCAAACAAGTGAATGATGAAAAATGTTGCAAATTCAAATACGTCACGTAACAATTTAGGAAAAATTAAAATTAAAATAGCAATGTGGTGGGATATGAATTTGAATTCTACTTACGGTCTTTTATGTATCTCAGGCTGAGGTCGGGATAAAATGAGGAAGAAAATGCTGGAAGGTGCTTGGTCAGCTACCATTTTTTTGGCACTTATCTGGTGTACCGCTGGTATCGTTCCTAGAACTTTCCAATTTCTAAACCAACGCTCTACCAACTGGGGTAAGGCCTGAGATATGAATGAAGTGTGTCTAAGGGATACAAAAACACAGGAATGAGATGAATGACTGTTCTAGATATCACAAAGCTGATGAGAACAGTTGAAGCTGTTGTTAGTACATTGATGAGGCATTAGGGCAAAATAGATAGACATGACAGACCAATAGAACGAAATTAGGGGTGCCATTTTTTTAGGTGTTCGTCATCTGGATGATAAAGGAAGAAGCTAAATAAGATGTTAGATAGGGGTGTTGAAGTATTTCATGTTTTGTACTACATCTTGGTGAGAAAGTGTTACCAAAAATAGTACTCCTCACTCTGTAGATATTGAAATATATTTTGACAGGGCTTTCTTTTCGAAATGTTATTGATTATAGGAAATAATGATGCGTCGATATAGATTGAGTTCCTGAAGTAATAGCGCAAACTTCAAGAAGTGATTCTTTACAGAAAACAAGAAAATAGTTCCTTTGAAGAAATATCGATACATGCATAGTTTCAGAGCGATAGGCGCTCAAAGTTAGGGCGGAATCGTCACAAATGATGTCATATCTCAACAAATAATAACGTATGTTGTGTAGCCATAGTAAATAACAAGTTAAGGAGTATCTAATACACTTGTAACAGGTTAAACATGGAAAAAACGTAGATTTTCAAAGTTTAACATGTTTTATTATTCATAGTTTGCAATACTGCATTTAGTGATTTATATATATAAGGGAAATAGCGCCGTTTTCAAAACTTAAATTCATACTAAGTTGGCAACACTATCTACAAAATAACGTCACATTTAATTTCTAATGTTTATCCTATTGTTACAAATGACCTTATAACGCTGTCATGTAGTGTTTAAGATTTATGGAACAATATTCATTCTATTGGCCACTGTAAGAAGCCCATTTTCGTTTGGAAGTGGCCCCGTGTATCTTGAAAACGATGCATCATACTCTCAAATGTTGTTACCCTAGACAAATAGACAGACAGACAGACAGACAGACAGACAGACAGACAGACAGATAGATAGATAGATAGATAGATAGATAGATAGATAGATAGATAGATAGATAGATAGATAGATAGATAGATAGATCATGCAGTGAAACAAAAAATAAGTAAATAGATCAAGTGGGAGAAGTATCAAACTGAAAACTTGATATTTTCTTAAAATACTCGACTGTTTTTGTACTACATATATTATTTAATATATCGTAAGATGGCAGCACTATCCATACGTGAGGAAACTAAATAAAAGAAAAGGAGAATAAGAAATATATGAAGTTGACCAAAGAAGGTTATATTTCTGTCAAAGAAACCTACCCAAAATTTAGATAAGGGGTGATAAATTTTCGGTCCAACCCCCAAAACGACTTCAGACGGAGAAGAAACTGAAGTGCACGTCTCGACCTAGGGTGATGAGAATCCAGGTAAAGCTCTGGCAAGAAGGATGTCGGAAGAGAGGGAAATATTCTGTTGGTTGTCAGAAATCCAAAAAGCAGAAGACAGAAAGGCTCCGAGGGACATCACGATTTTGTTTGATGTGCCGTTGCTTGGGGAGACGTTTCCCGCTCCCGTTTATGCTTGAATATGAAGACGTTGCATTTCTCCACTTCTTCAGATGTCAGACAAACGCAGGAGGCAGCCAGCCAGGGTCTGGTGGTGTTGCTGCTTAGGGAGGGCTCCTGCTGCTAAGATTTGCTGCTGTCTGTTGGTTGAGAAGTAGTGTGTGTGCGAGAGAGTGTGTGTTGTCAAGAACTCAAGCGTACTGAGGCGAAAGATTGTTCTGATTTGCAGGAGAAGAAGAAGTTCTCATGTTTCCAGGTCTTGTGGGAAAGTTTGTGTTGTCTCAGTACTTATTAAGAGGGTTCAAGCAAAGGATGGTGTGGGTGTATGTGGTGAGGCGGAAAGAGATATTCCCAGAGAGCAGCTATTTCTGAAGCTTGTCATGCTTGCTTTAAATATGCAAAACAACTGGCTTTATCTTTGTTGTAAATCATACAGAGAGAAAAGGCAATACAATTATAATCCTTTCGTAGTTCGCTAATTTAAGATTATTGACTTTAGATCAGCGCAGGGAATAGCATGTTCTAACCATTTTCATACCAGTCATCCGAAACCGAGCGACCGTAGGTTAGTTGATAGAGCATTGGGTTAACAATCGGAAGGTCCTGGAAACAATTTTAGCGGTCGATCATCTAGACTGAAGTTTTTCCAGACTTTTCCCATAGTCACGTCAGACAAATGTCGGGATGGGCCTACTAACTAGGCCTTGGTCAACTACTTGTCAACAGCCGTTCCGCCACCTTATCCCGAACTCAATCTAAGATGCATGAAGGCCATATAAATAAATAAATTCAAATTAACCAGACCAGCCATCCTGATTAACGCGTTCGAAGATTTGCCATACAGTCCGCCAGCTCAAAGCTGGGATGGTACCTAAATTAGAAGTTCTTGACACTGTATTTTCCAACTTTTCACTCTGTAGACTTTATTCTTTGTCAAAGAAGTTTCTCCTCAGACTCGCGGTCTGAACAGTCCATCAATAATGTAATGTAAACAATAAAATAACAATGACGTATCTGTAACTACACTAATGTCGTTTACGTAATAAAATATAATGGATATTTTATGATGGATTTAATATGATAGTGTGTGTGAAAACGTCATTATTGTAATATAAAAATAAAATTAAAACTATGCCTGAAAAACTTCATTAACGTAATTAAAATTAAAAATGATGATGCTGAAGATGATGTGTTTAAAAATACATGCACACAATTAAAATAAGTAAAAACGACGCTGTGTGTGCGTGTGAAAGGTTACATATGCACTAATAGTAAAATAAATAAAATAGTAATGATGTATCTAAATGATTATGATGACGAGTTTTCTGCCTGAAGATCCCTGGGCAAGGTGAACGGATACTGGTTTACCATTGTCTTCAATTGGAAGAAGATGACATCCTTAGGACGGGACCTACATTTTAAAGAGACTCCAATCCACTTGTATCCCCATCGGGAATCGAACAAAGGACCTCTTGATTACAATGAAGCCAGGGCTATCACTCACTCACATAGAACCCAGTGCATAAATGATATGTCTGAAATAAATAAAGCGATTGTGATGTACAATAAATATTCATTAATGGAACTAAAATAAACGAAATGATGATGATGTATCTGAAAACTCTTTTAATGTAAATGATATAAAGTGAAACGATGACGATGTATCTTAGAACTCCATTAAGGATAATCTAAAGCAACGATCTACAACAAAAGATGGCAGTACTGTCTCCGTATATGTCTAATGTATTTTCACTGTTACACGAAATTTCCCTGCTGCTCCTATAAATTCAAGCCTAGAGAGTTCAAACTTTCAGGGAAGAAAGTTCATAACCAATTCAAGAGTTAGATGAATGCCGATTTTTAATTTTCTTTTTTGTTCATTGTTGAAAGAGCTTCATTGTTATAGATTTCGATATTCACAACAACAATGAAGCTCTTTCAACAATGAAGGGAAACGAAAATAAAAATCGGGATCGATCATGCAATTGAATTGGTTATGCACTTTCTTCTTCCCTGAAAGTTTGAACTCTCTAGGCTTGAATTTGTAGGAGCAGCAATGAAATTTCGTACAACGATAAGAATACATTAGACATATACGGAGATAGTGCTGCCATCTTTTGTTGGAGATCGTTGCTCTAGATTATTCTTAATGCAAGAGAAAAGAAATAAAATGATCATAATGTATCCTAAAGCTTCATTAATGTAAATGAAATCAACAAAAAGAATGAATTTGGAATACTTTGACTAAAATATTGCAGCGAAACAGTACTGAATCAATATTTGGTATACATTTAAAATTGACGACTTCGGTGATGCTATATTCTGCTTAGTTTTGACTTCGAAACAAAAAATCTATTCATTTTTCATGCAGTTTAGTATTCCTACTCTAGGGCGATGTGGTGTAGGTTACCAATTTGCAGCTGTTCAGACGTCCTGGAGTATTTTTATATACTTTTCTTTAATTCTCAATGGTTCATCATGTCTTCAAATCTTCCAACGTTAATTTAACTCATTTTGCGACGTCATATAATGATGAAACTTTGCACAGCGACGTACGTCGCGTGACAATACAATATTGCATTATTACTTTAACATATTTCTATGTATTTATATATTTTAAAAGCATATTTTATTTTTTACTGTTATCCTAAAAATAAATACTAGCCCGCAACGATGTTGCGTTTGACTGGTTGACGAAAACGAAACACCTTGGGGTTTGGGTGACGAAACATCAGCTTGAGAGAAAGTATCCGAACACCGAAATAACTCGAAAAAATAATAACAAACATTTTTAAAACATACTTTTCTTAAACAATTGTTACTGAAAAGTAGAAAAATAATTGTGTTTATGCATGACTAAAAAGGAAAGCATAGAACGCGCTAACTGAAGAATTTATAAAGTGACTGTATATGAGAGCGCGCCACATGCTTTTCTCTTTAGTCATGCATAAACATTTTTTTTTTAGTTTTTAGTACGAATTGTTTAAGAAAAGTGTTTTTAAAAAGTTATTATTATTATTATTATTTTATCATTTTTATATCTACTGGGTGGACAAAAAATGGTGAACAATATCTTCGGAACGAGAAGTTCCCATCAAATCAAGAGAAAAGTTCTTTGAAGTTAAGAAAGCCTAGTGTTGGACCTACAGCGTCCATAGTGAGCGCTTCGTTGTCATAAGTGACGTCATATCTCGACAAATAACGTAAGCGATGTCCGTTTAGCAATTCAAATTTTACCTAATATATCTCTTTCAGCAAAGCTTATGATTGAGGAAAGCAGTTTAGAGAGGGATTTGGATATTTTCTCTATGAAACCATCGTAATTCCATCGCAATGAAATTGTTACGTTACGAACATCAGTTCGTGTGATGTTAGCACATGCGCAGAAAGAGAAAACTGTTTCTTCTTGTAAACAAACATGCAATTCTGATCAAGTGTTTGCTCCGGCCATTTTGATTACGCTTTTTAGCAGAAATAGGAGGTATTCTCAGTGAATAAGAATTGCAATTACTAATCGACAAACAAATAGAAAAAGTGATTTAAAAATGGCGTAAGTCGTGGAAGTAAATTCGGGCTTCGAGCAACGTATTTCAGACCTTATATACTGTTTTCATCTAATGCTTTCTTATCATTGGCAATTCAGTCCAGTCAGTAAGACGCTTGGCTTCTAACTGAACAACCCATGCTCAAATCTTCATTCAGGCTTCTATTTTTTCTCTCCCAAAGCTTAATGATGGCTGTTTATTTAATAATTACTGTATAACGATACGACAAATGTGCAGGGAGCTTCTGCTAGGAATGTTCCGGAAAATTTTGAACAGTACGTCTGTGTGGTACACCCTCAATCACAAACTTTCCTGAAATAGATTTATTGGTAACCCGAAACGGCTTATGTCATTACTTGTCAGACTTCCGGCAAGATGGCGGATCTTTGATACCGCCCAAATTTTAATACACTTTAAATACACAAAGTTTACAAGAATTTCGGACTTAATCAGAAGAAATTTATAACTGTTAGTGAATATAATTGTTCTAGTGATTTATAAACTTGGATTCGCTACAAAATTCAAAATTAAAAGTGATATTACATCAAAAAGGGATTAGTACTCAGTGTGTGATGGAAGATGGCTGACAATTACCATGACAATAAATAAATTGTTTAACTGATGAATTCCAATTAAACACTTACATGGAAAAGCGATTTCGCAATGGGTAGTCGAGTCCGCGATAGATATAATAAAGACAAAGACATTACTTGTCGAGATATGACGTAATTTATAAAGACGCCTCGCACATTTCATAGACTGCTGGTTCCGAAACTAAGCTTTATTTTAAAGTTCTTCAAGTGAACTTTATTCTTGGTTTGATGAGAACTTTTAGTTCCTAGAATAAGGTTCGCTATTTGTGTCCACTCTGTATGTATAAAGATGATCAAACATATTCAAGGACGCGTCGATAGCTGCAAACCAAGCTTTATGACGACTATATGATTTCTTTCGTAAGTCAAAGCGTTACAGAATCTAGTAATACCAAACTCATAATTATGTCACCTTAACTCAGAGCTATTACAGAACGGGAGAACCGCAAGAAAATCTACACACACGGTGTTTGTCTACTACAAAGCCCACATGTTATGAGCAGGGATCGAACCAGCGACCCTAAGCACCATAGGTGGGCGCTCTACCAGTAGAGTCACCGGAGCCCGTATATTAAATAGTAATCAGGTATTTACACTAACGTAAGGTTTATTTGGATTGTCAACGTTCCCCACGTACTGCTTATTTTTCGGAACTTACCTCTTTTTTCTTCAGTGATTTAGATTTCGACATAGACCAGTGATTTCGCCTGACCCTCTTGCATGGGGGTGTCGCCCCCCAATTTTAATTTTTTGCAGTTAAAAATCTATAGACATCGTGTAGAACTTTACTTATACACTCCCAATTTTGACTGTACACCCCCAAACTGAAAATCCTGGTGGAAACACTGACTGAGACTCACTGTCAGAATGACCTGCTAGATTTATACTAATAACACAGCTGGACGTTATTTGTGTTCGTTTCTCTTCGACTCTGGAGAAAAGAAAATGGAAATTTGAAATACAGATGCCAGTGTTGAAGCACATTATTTAGACGACTATATTTCATCCCTGTTAATTGCTTACATTTGTCTTTTATTCCACAACGATGATATGAATGAAGTACATTTACTTAGCAAAACACGAAAGCATATGTGTTAGCAAAGCAAATGCAAATTTTCTCCTCGCCCAAGTGCTACACTACGCATTGGTGGAGGCACTAGTCGGCACGTCAAAACCATAGGTGTCTCTTTGCCTATAGTAGGCAGGTGATGGGAAGTCTGCGGTACTTGAATTAACTTGATTGTTGGAGAATCTGTGAGCGCGATATTAAACAATAGAAGATAGTTGGTCAACATACTTTGTTTCATCTTTTAATACACAGATGTTCTAGATCAGTGATGCTAAACCTACGGCCCGCAGGGTTTACTTTTCCAGCCCGCCACATATGTTGAATTTGTTTACCATAAACATGTCGAAAGAAGGTTATATTTTATTTCTCCTTCTTAATTAATTTAAACATGAAATTAACCTTTCTCAAATGAGATAAATCACATTGACACTCATGGAGTTACTTGGAACGAAAGAAGGAATTATTCGCTATTTATGTCAGGATTCTCTGGTCCGCGAAGTACGTGCTAAATTTTAATGTGGTTCATCGGCAAGAGAAGATTGGGCATCACTGTTCTGAAGATAACAGAATATCTAGATAAATAATGCGGTCGCACAGCTCAGCAGTTAGCTTCCAAGTTTCTTAAGTGAAATAATTCCAAGATTGAGTAAGGCATTATAAATTTATTTGCTGATGTACTTAAGAAACTCGGACACAATTCCATTCAATGCTAATTTATAAGCGAACTGCGATATTTTAGTAACGATTTTTCTTGTATTCGATCTACTACTCTGACATTTAAACATATAATATAATTTTAATCACAAATACGGCTCAAAGTATCATAAACTGTAGTACATATACTACTTTCGTTCCGCAGTACTTCGTAACAACATGTTTTCAGAGCATCTCTTTGAAAAGTATCATTAGTGCCATCTACCGAGCAGAGCGCACAGTTAGAAAACGAACGAATTTCTTTTTCTGTAATTTTGACAGGAGTTTTCCGTTAGGAAGAATCGTCAATCTTTCCCTTTCTTTCTCTTCACATTCTTCATATCAGAGAATGAGAGGCTTAAAGAATAAGGATTCATTAATTTACTTGTTTTGATCTGATTCATCAATAACTTTTCCTTCCTCAAATTTCTGTTTGAATAATTCAGACATCCACGGAA